>JAFNEN010003319.1:0-16009 GCA_019343175.1 Oedothorax gibbosus
CCGAATTAAATTTTTTTCCCAAACCTGACCCCCCCCGGGGTTTTTTCCCAAAAAATTAAATTGCCCCAAAAAACCCCCTCGGGTAGTTTGGGTTTTTTTTTTTTTTTTTCCAGGGGGGGGAAAAAAAAAGGGGGGGAAAGAGGCAATTTTTTTAAAATTTGGTTTAAAAAAATTTTAAAAAGGGCGTAAAATTTCGGAAAAATTTTAAATGGTAGAAAAAAAATCAGGAAAAAACCTCTTTAAAAACCCACTTTTTTAAAATCAGAAAAATCCGGGGGTTTGAAAAAAAAAAAAAAGTGATCCCCTTTTGGGAAAAAAGCCCCCATTTCCCTTCTTAAAAAAAGCTGGAAAAAATCAGGAAAAAAAAAAGAAACCCTATTTTTTAACAGATAAAAGGTTTTTTTTTTGACTCCAGAGAAAAACACTTTAAAATCGGGGGTTTTTTTTTTTCCCTGGGGGGTTTTTCCTCTGATACCCCCGGGAAAAAAAAAAAAAACCCCCAAAGGGATAAAAAGAAAAAAAAGGGTTTTGTTTTTAACCTTTGGAAAGCACGTTGGGGGGGGGGGGGGTTTGGGGGAGAAAATTTTTTTTTTTTTTCCGGGGGGTTTTTAAAAGGAACATTTTTTTCCTTTCCCCCCTCCCTTTTAAAGTGCGCGGGGGGGAAAAAAAAGGGCAATTTATTTGGAAACCGGGAACAAATTTTAAATTGTTTTGGAAATTTTACTGGGGGAAAATTTGGGGAAATGAATTTTTTCCTTAAGTCGGGCCAAAGTATCCTTTTTAAAAAAACAAAATTTTTTTATTTCCCAAGAAATAGGTTTTTTTTTTTTACACAACTCGAAAAAACCCCAAAGCAGATTAAATTTTAAAAAATTTTTAAATTTTCCCAAATTTTTCGGAGAAAAAAGGGGAAACTAAAAACCGAAACTTAAAAAAAAACGGGAAATTTGCAGAGTTGTTTACCGTACCGAGACGATTTGCAGAAAAAGGCCAATTTTTTTTTTTTACCGTAACTTACGATGCGGAAAATTTTAACCGTTAACTTACAAAATTGAAAAGAAAACCCTTTTTCATAGGTTAAAAAAAGGCGGGGTTTAAGAATTAAAATTTTTAAAGACCCCTTTTTTTAAGAGTATTAAAAATAAGAAAAAGGTAAGGGGCTTTTTTTATTTTTGGGCCGTTTTTTTTAAAATTTTACGGAAACCCAAAAAAATTAGCCCTTTTTCCCCTACCCCTTAAAAAAAAAAAAGAGAAGAAGGGGTTTTTTTTATTTAAATACCTCAAAGCAAAATAGCCTTTATGGTTAAAAAAACCCAAAAAAAAAAACGTGCAATTTTTTAAAAACGGGGTTTTTTTTAAAACGCTTTTTTTTTGGCGGCTTTTGTTTTTTTTTTCCCAAGTTTTTTGGGTAGTTGTGACTGGGTTTGGGGGTCGAAAGGCCAAAAAAAAAATGCCCTATGACAGGCCCTTTTATGGGTTTTTTTTTTTTCTGTTTTGATATTTATAATTTGCCCAAGGCAAAAAGAAGAGCGGGAATAAAAACCAGGTTTTTTGGGTTAATACTTTTTTTTTGCCTAACCTAAATTTGTTTTTTTTTTTTCATTTTTGGGTTTTGGGGCCCTTTTTTTTCCAACCTTGGGAAGTGCACAAAAAGAACAAAATAAATACTTGGAAAAAAAACCCTATTGTTGCCAAAACCCGAGCCATAGCAATGGGTTTTTTTTAATAATAAAAAAGGGTAAACCAAATTCTAGTTGGAGTTTTTTTTCCCAAGTTTGAAGCCCCCCCCTTTTTTCCTTAGGTCCCCGTTTTTTTTTTTTTTTATTTTAAGTAAAATTTTCCACCCCCTTTTTTTTTTTTTTTATCCCCTTGGAAGTCCCCTAATCTAAAAAGCTTTGTGGTTTTTAGGAAAATAAAAAATTTGGGCCTTAAAACCTAAGTCCGTTTTTGTATGCTTTCCATTTAAGCCTCCCCTTTTTTTCCCAGAATGGTAAAGGGCGGGTTTGCCCAAAAGGTAAGAAAAAGTTCCCCCCCCCCCGTCCCCCCCTTTCCCTTAGCCCCGAAACCTTAAACCATTTTGGGGGAATTAGGCCCCCAAAAAAATTTTTTCCCTTTTTTTTTCCCGTTTTTGTCTTGTTTGGGTTTTTTTAATGGGGGGGGGGTTTAAAAAAAACTTTTGATAGGGTTTTTTTTTAAGTTGGGTCCCAATTAACGCCCCTTGGGCCTTTTACTTTTCTCGGCAAAGTTTTTTTTAAATGAAGAAAACTTTGCCCGAGCTTTTATTAGCTTTGGAAAGTTTTCCTTTTCTACCATTTTGAATAAATTTAAAAACCCCCCTTTTTTATGTTCCCCCCTGCCCCTATGAACCCTGTTATTCCCCATTTTTCCCAGTCCTTCCTTAACGATTCCCCCCCCTTTTTTTTTTTTTTTTTCTACAATACCAAGCCCCCTTTGATTAATATCTTTAATTAACCTATTTGCCCCCGATTTTTAAAACGCTAGCCTTTAAAGGAAAAATTTTTAGTTTCCCAACGACCCCCTTAAAACCTTTGTTTTGTTTTTATCCCCTACTTTTCAAAATATTCTGTTTTTTTTTTTTTTTTTTTTCGGTATCCCCTTTCTAAGAAGAAATCCTCCTAATTGCCTGAAAAAAAAAGTCCACCGACGTTTTTTCCGTAATATCGATTGTATACCTTCTTTTTTCCCTTTAAGATCTTCCACAAGCGTTTTCAATAGGAAATTTTCAAATTCGGCCGAATAAGGAGGGGAGATAGTGCACTTTTTAATCCTAGAAAAGACCATCAAGAAAACTCCTTTCTAGTTTTTCTTTTTTTTTTTTTTTTTGTTTTGATCTTGCCATTATCCAAAATTACATGAAATAATTCGAGCCTCTGTCCCCTGTTTTTTTTTTTTCCTAGCTTTTCTTGAAAAAAATCGAGCATTGCAATCGGCCAATCCAAACTGTCCCCCTTATATTCCCTCTGTAAAAAATCTTCATTCCCTGTCCAGGCAAAAGAGCTTCCAGCAAAATGCAAATCCGCAATTTTGTTGTTTCCCGGAATGTCCTGCCAAAGTCCCTTTTTTGGAACGCCCTTTTTTTTTTTTTTGATCCATCCCACATACGGCTTTGGGGACTGAATGTTTTCAGGATGCACAGCAATCTATGAAATAGATCTTCTTTTCATCAGGGTTTTTAAGGTCCTCCCTTTTAAAGCCCTATATTGTTTTCTATGAAAAATTCCGTTTGTTTTTTTTTCAGGATCTAATTTTCCCAGGAATCTTTTTTTTTAGGACGTTTTTTTATAAAACAAATTCCGTGGCTGTAATGAGCCAATCTGTCCATGCCACTTCGGGAAATATTTTTTTTTATCCCATATTGCTCCATGCACATAAGCTATGATCCCTTTGACTTTTAAGATAGGTCCTTTTTTTCCTGTAGGTGGTTTTTTTTAGTAGAGACTCCTTTTTTTGGTCCTTGTTGGAAAGGTTTTTTTGATTTTGCCTACCGCCCTCGAGGGCTACTTTTCCAGTTTTTTATTTTCGGAATCATATTTCTCTGAGGTATTTTTCTGAACAGTGGAATAGGGCTTTATCCGGAGTGTGTTTTAGCAAGATTTTTTTTTTTGGAGATACCCTCATCATAGCCCAAAATTACACAAAGCCTATTCCCGTTTCAGAATAGTCTCCTTTTTGGATGCTTTTTAACTTGTGTTTTTCTAAGTCCAGCTCTCTTTGGGGTTTTTATTTTTTTTTTTTTTAAAAAAAAAACCCACAATGAAGTTTTTTTTATCGCCTGCCCTATTTCCCTTTTTTTTTTTTTTAATTTTTCCCCTGTGCACTTCAAACCTTGAAAAGCCTTTTCTAAACCCTAAAAAAGAAAGGTAAAGGCTTTTTCCCCCTAAAACTTACTCCTTACGCCCCCCTGAATTAAGCCCACCCTTTTTTTAGCATTAAAACCTGTACAAATCCCTTTTTTTCATCGGGGCAGGGCCCTTTTTTACGCCATGAAGAAATTTTTCCCTTTTTTGCCCCCTACCAGATCTAATAAATAATCCTTTACGCCCATGATTGCATGAATTTTGTGGGCCCTTGATAATATCAATGAAAGGCTTAATCATAGTTTATTTTGCGCCCCCCCCCCCCCCCCCCCTTTTCTTTGGGTCCCGGGGTTAAATTTTCCAAAAATGCATCATAATAGATTTGAAGAATGAAAATTTGAAACCCTTTCCCCCATTGAGGAATTCCGGTATTCCACGAAGTACATAAAAAATATTTTTTTCCCTTATCTTTCGTAATACAGTTACAGGGCCCCCCCCCGCCCCGGAAAAAATTTTCTTTTCCCCTTTTTTGAAGAAAATTCCTTTTGACAAAAAAAAAATTTTTTAACTTTTTAACTTGGAATCCCTTTTTTTTTTTAAATCATTCCTCGAAAAAACAAAATACAACCCCTGCATCTTTTACTACAGGAATTTTTTTTTTTTTTTTTCCACGCTTAAGGAGGAAACCTTTTATGAGAAATTTTTTTTTCCCCCCCCCCCCCCCACAAACCATCTACAATTTTTTTTTTTTCCTTTCTACCCCCGAGATAAATTTTTTTTTTTTTGAAAAGAAGGGCCAATTTACCCCCCCCCCCCCCCCCCCCCAACCGGAGGGGAAAAAAAAGAAAGTCAATTTGGAGTTCCCTTCCAGTCCAAAACCCCCCCCCCCCCCCCCAAAAAAGACCCGTAGGGTTGGGGTTTGAAATTTAGCTTGATCGCCATGGGTTTTTTCGATTCTAAACCCCGCCGGGGATTAAAACCTACCGCTTCCAAATATGCCCAAGAGATTTTTTTTGCAAAATTGCCAGATTTTTTGACCCGGAAAAAAAAGAAGAATAGTTTTTTTTTTTTTTTGAAAAGAATAAGCCCGGGCCCCTTTTTTTTTTGCAGAAATTCAAGCAAAGGTTTTTTTTTTGGGGTTTTATTCAGAAAAGGGATTTTAATGAAACCTGGGGGAAAAATCGAAACTAGAAGAAAAAAATTAAAATAGAGCTCCTACAGCGAATTTCCTGGAAATTTTTTCGCAAAGCCCAAAGCCAAGGAAATATGCCAGATCGGAGATTACAATCCCCCCCCCAAAACGAAACAAAGAAAAAATTGGAAAGGTGGGGCCCTCGTCCCCCCTTTTTTTTTCCTGCAAAACAAGGAGCTCCACGAATCCCGGTAAAACGAAAAAAAACCAAAAATATCTAAGACCAACAGAACAAAATTTTGGGTTCTTTTGGAATCATCAATGGGCCCCACCAACCAAAAGCTGCCGGGGTTTGCCCAACCATAGAAAAGGAGGGGGGAAAGTTTTTTGACCTCCATCAGAAAAAAGTCCCCCGAAAAAGATTTTTTGGGAAGCGAGATAAAATAAAGTTTTTCTTGCTGCTGTTTTGCCTAAGGCCCTGCTAGCCCGTTTTTTTTTTTTTTTTTTTTTTTTATCCCCCCCTATGTTATCAAATATTTTTTGGCCCCCATCACAGCGATAGCCCATCTATTTTTTTTTTAAAAAATATCGGGTTCTTTAAAGACTTTAGTTTTTAAAATGATTTTTAACAAAACAAATAAAACTTTGGCCTTTCCCCGAAAGGAGTTGCGAAACAGACCCAACAAGGATTTTACTCCATTGGGGGGTAAATTTTCCCCCTTGCGTTAACAGATAAAGAAAAAAAAAGAAATGAAGAACCTCAATTTTTTGAAAAAAATTTTCAAATAACAACCCCCTTCCACCAAAAAAGCAGAAAAATATCGCTAGAGGTTTTTTGCTGATGCAGCCTAAAAAAGGGTCAGCTGGGTAGGGGCCTGCTAAGGGAGGAGCCCGTCCCCCTCTCCCCCGATGACTCCAAAAAGAAAAAAAATCGAATCGTAGCCGAAATAGGGACCCCTTTTATTAAATTAAATAGAAGGAAATTTTTTTAGAAGAAAAATCGAAGATTTTCCCCGTGAGTTTTCCCCTTTAAACGGGGGGTTTTTGCCTAAAATTGCCCAAGATTATTGAGACCAACTGGAATAATAACACAAAATGGGTTTTTTTTTTTTTTTTTTTTTTTGGGAAAATCAGTAAAAACCTTTTTTTCCCCTCTGCCTTCCTTGAAAGCCCCCTTTTAAACCGCCCGCTTTGAAATAAAAAATTCCCCTGTTTTGAAATTAAGAAAATTTTAAATAAAAATTTTGGGTTTTTTTTTTTAATAAGAATGCCCCCTTCTAAACGACACAATGGATGCCGGGATTTTATAATTTAAGTATTTGGAAAAAAATCCTATGTTTTTTTCCCCCAACCTGTTTAAATTTTTTATTTTCTTAAAATATTTTTTTTGAAAATATAAATTTTTTGTTTTTTTTTCCCGGAAATCCCAGGATTTTGGGAAAATAGATTTACATTATTTTTTTTGTTTTTTTGATTTTTTTTTGTACCTGCCCCTTTTTTTTTTTCCCATCTGTTCGATTAACCCAAATGTTTTTTTTTTTTTTTTGAAAAAAAAAATAAAAAAAAAAATCTGTAACTTTTTTTTTTTTTAAAAATTTTCTTTTTTTTTTTTTAAAAGTTCCCCCCCGGGTTTTTTTAATTTTTTAAATTTTTTTTTTTAGCCCTTAAAAAGAAGAGGAAGCCCCCGGGGCCCCTTTAAAATTTAAAACCCCCCTAATTTTTTTTTTTTTTTTTTTATTGGCCCCTTTAAAACTCCCCTTTGACAAAAAAAAACCCCCCCCTTTAAAGAAATTTTCCCTGGGGGCGGGGGGGGGGGTTTTAAAATTTTTTTAGGGGTCCCCAAAACCCCCTTGGGTTTTTTTTGGGGGCCCCCTGCCCTTTTTTTTTTGGGGGGAAATTTTTTTTTTTTTTGGGTAATAAAAAAAAATTTCGATTTTTTTTTTTGGGGTTTAAATTTTAAAAAAAAGGGGGGGGGGGGGAATTTTTTTTAAATTTTTAAAAAAACCCCCTTTCCCCCCTTTTTTTTTTTTCCCTTCTTCAGTATCACCCGTTGCGACCCCCAAAAAACCAAAACTTTTTCCCCCCCTTTTACTTCATGCCCCTTTAAAAAGATACCCCACAACCCAAGGAAAAAGGGTTTTTATTATTTTTTCTATGCGGATTTTTACTTACGAATTTTTCCCCAAAAACCTTTTCCCCCCCCCCTTTAAATTTTTTGTTTCCCCTCGGTTTAAAAAAATTTTAAAGTTTCCCCCTTTTTTTGGGGCCTTTTTTTTTAAGGGTTTTCCCCCTATGTTTTTCTTTTTTTTCTTTTTTTTTCCCGGGTAAAGTCCCCCTTTTTTTTTTTTTAAATAACCCCTTTAATAAAGTTTTCCCCCTGGGGGGCCCCCCCTTTTTCCCAAAAAAATCAAAACCCCGGGTTTTAATCTTTTTTTTTTTTCCCCTTTTTTTTTTTTCCCCCTTTTAAACACAATTCCCTATAAGAAGGAAATTTTTTTTTTTTTTTTTTCCCCTATTTGTTTAAAATTAAAAATTTGGGCCTAGGAAAAAATTAAAAATTTTTTTTTGGAAACCCTTTTTTTTTTTTTTATGGTTTAAAAAATTTGAAAAAAAAAAAGCCCTTTTTTTTACAAGACCCGGGCCCCCCTTTTAGCTTTCGGTAAAGGGTTGGGGAAATTCCCCTTTTCTTGAAATTGGGGTTTTTTTTTTGTTTTTTTTTCCCCCTTTAATTTTTTTGTTTATTTTTTTTTTTTTTTATTTTTTCCCTTTTTTTTTTTTTTCAAAAATTTAAAATGAAAAAAAAAATTTTGGGGTAGTTGGGGGTTTTCCCCCCCTTCCCCGTTAAGGGTTTTTTAGGGAATTTTTTTTTTTAGCTTTTTTTGATCGAGAAAATGAAAAAAGGGTTTTTTTTTTAAAGGTATTTTCTTTTTTTTTTTTTTTCCCCCGCTTTTTTTTTTTTCCCAACCAAAATTTAAAAAAATTTTTTGGGGGTTTCGGGGTTTTTTTTTAAAATGAAATGTTAAAAATTTTAGAAAGGTTTAAAAAACCCTTTTAAAAAACGATTCCCTTCAATAAAAATTTTTCAAATTTTTAAGGGGGGTTTTTTTTTTTTTTTTTTTTTTTTCCCCTTTAAACCCTTTTTTTTCCTTTTTTTTTTTTTTTTTTTTTTTTTGATGGGTTTTTTTTTTTATTTAAAGAAAGGGCCCCCCCCCCCTTTTCCCCTTTTTTAAAAACCCTTTTTTTCCCCCTTTAGGTTTTTTTTTTTTTTTAAATTTTTTTTTTAAAAAAAAAACCTTTTTAAAAAGGGGGGGGATCAAATTTTTAAAAGGGAAAAATTTTTTCGAAAAAGGGTTTTTTTTTTTTTTTTTTTTTTATCTTTTCTGTTTTTTTTTTTTTTAAACCTTTCCCAAAAAATTGTTTTCCCGCATTGGGTATTTTCCCCCCAATTTCTTTTCTGGGGAAAAAAAAGTCTTTTATCCCCCAGAAAAGAGGGCCCCCCCCCTTTTTTAAAATTCCCCCCTTTTTTTGAGGGGTTTTTTTGGTTTTTTTTTTTTTTTTTTTTCAATTCCCTTTTTTTTTTTTAAAAAATTTATTGGTTTTTTTTTTTTTTGGAAAACCCTTTTTAAAACAAAAATTTTAAAAAAATTTTCCCCCCTTCCCCTCCTTTTTTTTTTTTTTTAAACTTTTTTAAAAAGGGGGGAAAAATTTTTGCAGTTTTGGGAAGGGGTTTTTAGATTTTTTTTTCCCAAAAAAGGCCAGGAAAAATTTTTTTATCCCAAATTTTTCCCTTTTTTCCCCCTTTTTTTAGAGTTTTAAGGCCCCCTTTTTTTTTAAAGTAAAAATTTTTTTTAAAAATTTAAACTTTTCCCCCTTTTTAAACCCCCCCCCGTTTTAAAGCGCTTTAAAAAAAAACCTTTTCCCTTTTTCCCCCCCCTGGGTTCCCCGGGATTTTTCGAGCTTGGGCCCCGAAGCGTTTTTTTTTTTTTCCCCCCCATGTTTGGGTTTTAACCCCCAATTAAAAAAAAATTGGAAAGAAACCCCCCAAGTTTTCCGAGTGGGGTTTTGTCCCCCCCCCCCCTTTCCCAAAAAAAAACCCAAAAAAAATCGCGTAGCTGGAAAAACCCGGGGTTTGGGCCCCCGTTTTTTTTTTTTTTTTTTTTCAAACCCGCCCCCCCTTTTTTTAAAAAAAAAAATGGGAAAAAATTTTAAAACCTAAAAAAAAAAAAAAAAAACCCCTCCCCCCTTTTTTTTGGGTTTTTTTTTTTTTTAAATTTTTTTCCCCTTGGGAAAAAATTTTTTTTTTTTTTTTTTAAAACCCCCCTTCCCCCGGGTTTTTTTCCCCCCTTTTTTAAATTAAAAAGGAAAAATCTTTAAACCCTTGAAAAAAAAAACCACCGCTAAATCCTTTTTTTAAATGGCTTCTAAAAAGAGGGTTTTTTTTTTTTTTCAAAAAAAAAGAAAAATCCCCCCCGTTTTTTTTTCCGAAAAAAAAGTTTTTTTTTTTTTTTTTTCCCGGGCTTTTTTTCCCCCCCTAAACCCCATGAATTTTTCCCCCCCCCTTTCCCCGAATTTTTTTCCCCCCCTTTTTTTTATTAAAACATAGCCTGTTTTTTTTTTTTTATTTTTTTTCCAAGCCAGGGGGAATTCCTTCCCGTTTATAAGAAATAAAGGGGGGAAATTTTGGTTGGGGAAAGGAAAAGCCTTGGTTTTTTTTCCCAAAAAACCCCTTTGGGGGTTTTCCCCAAAATAAACCTTTTCCCCCCGGGTTTTTTTTTCTAAAAAAAAAAAGCCTTTTGGGGGGGGCCCAAAATTTTTTCCCCTTCCCCCCTATAGGGTTTTAATTTTAAAGGGCCCGGGGGGCATTTTCCCCCGGGGGGCCCCTTTTTTAAGGGGGAAAAAAAAAAATTAAAAAGGGGGAAAATTTTTTTCCGCTAATTGGGGGAATTTTTATTTGGGAAAAAGGGGGAAAAAAACCCAAAATTTTTTGGAAGGGGGTAGGGGGTTTTTTTCCCTTTTAAACCCTTTAAACCCCCTTTTTTAAAAAAAAAATTCTCTTCAAAATTTTTTTTCCTTTTTTTTTTTGGGGGGATTAAAGGGGTCTAGGGAAAGCGGGTTTTTTTGCTTTTCCCGGGGGGCGGGCCGGGGGGGGAGGGTTTTAAAAAAAAATTTCCAACCGGCCCAAAATTTTCTTTTTATAATTTAAACGGAAATTTTATTAAAGGGATTTTAAAAAAATGGATAAAAGGGGGAATTCCCTTTTTGATCTTTTTAAAGTTTAAAAAAGGGGTTTTTTTTTCTAAAAAAAAAAGGGGGGGAAACCATTTTTTTGGGAAAGGGGGTTTTTCGGGGGGAGGGGAATTTAAAAAAGGGAATTAATTTGGGGTTTTTTCTAAAAAACCGGGTTTTTTTTGAAAATTTTTAAAAATTTTTGGGGGGAAAAATTGGTTTTTAAAAATTTTTTCTTTGGGGGGGGGTTTTTTTCTTTTTGGAAAAAAAAAAAAAAACCCCCCGTAAAAACCCCCAATTTTCCCTTAAATTTTGAAAAACCCACCTATTTTTGTTTTAAAAAAATTTTTTCTTTTCAAAGGGCGCCCCAAAAATTTTTCCTTTTTCCCTGGGGGCAATTTAAAAAAAAAAAAAAAATGGGGGGTTTGGGGCGTTGGGGCAAATTTTTGCTCTCCTTTAAAGGGGTTTTTTTTAAAAAAAAAACGTGGTTTTTATTTTAAAAAAAAGTGGGGTTAAAAGGATTTTTTTTTTTTAAAAAACCAAAATTTTGTTTTTTTTTTTTTTATTTTCATTTTTTGGGTTTTTTTAAAGTTTAAAAATTTTTTTAACGGTTTTCTCCCAAGACAAATTTTTCCAAAATTCCCCTTTTTTTTTAGAAGGGGGGGATGGGGCCCTTGGGGGCCGATTAAAAAAGTTTAATTTAAAAAAGGGCCCCGGGTTTTTGCAAAACAAAAAAATTAAAAAAAATATATTGGGAAAATTTTTTTAAAGGGGGAAAAAAAAAAAAAAAAGGGTTTTTCAGGTTTATTTTTTTCTCTATTTAAGGGGGAATTTTTAAAAAAAAAATTTTTTTTACTTTTTAATCTGTGTTTTTATTTTTTCCCATAAATGACCGGGAAATGGGGAGGGGGGGGTTTCCCCTGGGGGCATTTTAAGGGAAGGGGGGTTTTTTGGGGATTTGGGGGATTTTTTCCGTTTAAAAAAAAAACCCCGGGGGAAAAAAAAACCAACAAAAAAAAAAAAAAGGTTTCCCCTTGTTAAAATTTTTTCTTTTTAGGGGGCAAATAGGAAAAATTTTCGCCTTTTAAAAAAAAAAAAAGGGGGGGGGAAAAAAAAAAAACCCCCCCTTTTGGGTTTTGGGGGTTTCCCCCAAAACCCCCGGGGCTTTATGAATTTTTGAAAAAAAAGGGGGTTTTTAAAACTATTTAAAACCTGGGAAATTTTTGGGAGGGGGGAAAAACCTTTAAAAAATTTTTTACCCTTTTGGGGGGACTTAAAAAAGGGGTTGGGTTAAGGGGGGTTTTCTTGTTTTCCCCCCTTTTTTTTCCCCCAAGGGAGGAAACCTTTCGAAAGGGGGGGTTTTTAACCCTCTGGAATTTATTTTCCAAAACCCGGGGGAAAAAAAAAAATTTTTTTTCGGGGGAAATTTAAAATTTTTCTTCCTTTTCCCTTAAATTTTTTTCCGGGGAAAAAAAAACCCCCAAAAAAAAAAGTGGGGTTTCCCCCTTCCTTTTTTTTGGGAAAAAAGGGGGGGAAATTGGAAAAAAAAAATTTGGCCCCAAAAAAAATTTCCCATTTTGGGGTTTTTATTTAAAAAAAAAAAAGGGGTTTAATTTGGGTTTGGTAAAAAACTTTTTTTTTCCATAGGGGGGCCCCTTTTTTTTTGGGGGGGTTTTTAAAGGATGTTTTTTTAATTTTTAAAAAAAAAAAAGGTTGGGTTTTTGGGGAAATTTAAAAAATTTTTTTTTAAAAAAAACCCCTTTGAAAAAAAAACCCTTTGGCTTTTTTGTGGGGGGGGGAACCCCCCTTCCAAAAGGGGGGTAAAAAAAAAAAGGGTAAGCGAGTTAAACAGGTTTTGGGCGGTCCAGGGGGAAAAATTTGGAAACCCCGGGAATTTTTGGGGGTTTGGGTTTTTTCCCCCTTAAAACGGGGGTTTGGTTTTTTTTTTGCAAGGGGGTTGGATTTTTTCCCGTTTTTTTTTAGGGGTTTTTTTTAAAGGGGGGTTTTCCCCATTTTTGGGAGGATTTGGTTTTGGGGTTTTTCTTTTTATCCTTTTTTAAACCCGAAATTCCCCCCCTTTTAAAAAAAATCCAAAAAAATTTCGGGGCCTTTTTTTTTCCCCTTTGCTATTAAAACCCAAAATTTGCCCCCTTTTAAAAAAAAAGGGTGGGGGCCCCCCCTTTTTTAACCCGGGGAGGGTTTTTGAAAAAACTAGGGGTTTGGGGGCCCCCCCTTGGGGGTGGGGGAAAAAAAAACCAAAAAAAAAAAATTTTTTTTTCGCGTTCCAAAAAGGGGGGTATTGAAAAATTTGGGGGTTTTTGCCCCCCCCGCTGGGGGGCTCCCCTTTTAGAGGGGGTTTCAGGGGGGGGGGCCCTTTTTCTCTTTTCATTTGGGGGGGGGCCTTTTTGGTCAAGGGGGTTTTTTTCTAAAGGTTTTTTTAGGGATTAAAACCCCCTTTTTCCCTTCCAAAAATTAAAAAAAAGTTTTTAAAAATTATTAAAAAATTTTTATAAAAAAAAAAAAATTTAAAAAAATTTTTTTTTTTTGGGGCCCAAAAAAAAAGGAAGGGCAAAGGGTTTTTTAAAAAAAAAAAAAAAAAAAACCCAGGGGGTTTTTGGCAAATTTTTTAATTTTGAAATTTAAAAATAAGGGGGAAAAACTAAAAAAAGAAGCCAAAAAAAAAAAATTTTTGGCCCCTTTCCCTTTTTTGGGGTTTTAAATAAAAAAACCGGGGTTATTTTTAAAAACCCCCGGTTTAAAAATTTTTTTACTTTAAAATTTTTCCTAAAAAAAAAACTTTTTTTTTAAAAAAAACCCTTTTTAAACGGGGAAAAACCCCGGGGGGGGTTTTTCTTTTAGGAAAATTAAAAAAAGGGGGGGGGGCAAACCCCTTTTTTTTTTGTTTTTAAAGGGGGGATTTTTCCCAATTTTTTAAAATTTTCCCCCTTTTTCAATTAAAATTTTTTAATTTAAAAAACCGGGGTTTTTTGGTTTTTTTTTTATTTTTTTAATTTCCCCTTTAAATAAACCAAAAATTTTGTAAAAATATTTTTTTAAAAAAATTTTATAATAAAAAATTTAAAAAATTAAAAAAAAAAAAAAAAAAAAAAAAAAACTAAAAAGGGTCTCTGGGGATCGGAAAATGGGTTTAAAAAAAAAATTAAAAAATTTCCCAAATTTTACTCCGCCAAAAGGGTTGGGTTTTGTAAAACCTTTTTTTTAAAAAGGGAAAAATTTTCCCCAAAGGGTTTTTTTTAAAGAAGAGTTTAAAAAAAATTTGGGGGTTTTTGCTGTTGGGTTTTTTTTTTTTCCTTCCCTTTGGGCAATTTTTTAAATAATTTTACCTTGAACCCGGGAATTTAAAAACCCAGTGGCCGGGGGAAGGGTTAATTTTTTCCTGATGCAAAAAAAACAAAAAATTAAGGGGGGGGGGGAAAAACCCCAATTTTTCTTGGTTTTTTGGCAAATTCTGCAAAAAAGGAAACACTAGGGGCCCTTTTTTTTTAACCGGGGCCCGGGGGCCCCTTAAAAAGGGGGGAAAACTTGGGGGTTTAAAAAATTTTTAAAAATTTTTAAACTTCCCCCTTTCCCAAAAATTGGGGCCCGGGGGGAAAACCCCCAGGTTTTAAAAAGGGATAATTTTTTTTTTGGGGGGGTTTTCCCCCTTATTTAAAAGTTGGGCCTTTTTCTTCCCCTGCCCTTTTTGGGGGGGTGGGTTATTTATTTTTTAAAAGGGGGTGGAAAAAACAGGAAGGGAAAAAACCGGGGAATGGGTTTTCCCCAAAATTTTTGGGGGGGGCCAAAACCTTTTAAAAAAAAAAAGGTTTTAAACTCGGGAGCCACCCAAACCCAAAAAACCAAATTTGGGGCGGGGGGGAAAATTTAAAATTTTTTTAAAATCCTTTGGGGATTTTCTTTTTTTAACCCCCTTTTTATTGGGAGTTCAAAGGGGAAAATAATAAAAATGGGGTTTGGCCCCTTAAACTTTTTTTCTGGGGGGAAAAAATTTTTTGGGAGTTTCATTTTAAGGGGGGGGGCTTTTTTTAAGGGTTATTAACCCCGTAGGCTTCCCCCTTTTTATTTGGGGAAAAAGTTTTTGGGTTTTTTTTAACCCTTTAAAAAAAAACATTAAAAAAAAAAAAGGGGGGGAAAAAAAAAATTGGGGGAAAAAAACTAATCAATTGGGGAAAAAAAACCGGGGTTTTAAAAATTTTTAATTTTTGGGGGGGGGGGGGGGAAAAAACCCCTTTTTTTGGGGTTTTTGGGGAAAATTTTTTGTTAAAAGAATAAAACCTTTGCCTTTTTTTTTGGCCCGAAAAACTAAAGGGGGGGGGGTTTTCTTTTGGGTTAAAAATTGGTAAAAAATTTTTATTTCCCCCTTTTCAAAAAGGGGCAGTTTAAAAAACCCCAAAAAAGGGGGGTTTTATTTGGGGGTTAATTTTTTTTGGAAAACCACCCCTTTTATAAAGGGTTGGGGTGCTTTTTCCGGGTTTTTGGGGGAAAGGAATTTTGTTTTTATTAAAAAAAACGGGGGGTTTGGGGGGAAAAAAAAGGGAAAAAAAAAACGGGTGGGGGGGTTGGGTTAATTTTTTGGGGGAAACCCCCAAATTTTAAAAAAAAAAGTGAGTCTTGGGGAAAAGGGCCCTTTTAAAAAAAAACAAAAAAAAAAAAATTTGGGGGGGAAAAACCCCAAATTACTTTTTTAAAATTTTTGGGGGGACCCCCTCTTTAACCCTTTTTATTTCCCGGGGCCAAAAAAAAAAAATATAAAAAAAAAAAGGTTTTTTTGGTTTTTCCCTTTTCAGTTTTCCCCGGGGTTTTAAAAAACCCCTTTTAAAAAAAAAAAATTTTTGGGCTTTTTTTTTTTTTTAAAAAAAAATTTTTTCCTTGGCCTTAAAAAATTTTTTGGGTTATAAAAAAAAAAATTTTTTTAAAAGGGAAAAAAAAGGGAAAAATAAAAAAAGGGATTTTAAAAAAAAAAAGACCTAAAGGTAAAAAAAAAAAAAAAAAAAAAAATAAAACCCCCCCCCAAAAAAATTTTTTTTTTCCCCCCTTTTAAATTTTAAAAACGCTGGGTTTTAAAAAAATTTTTTTTTTTTTTTTTTTTTGGGGGAAAAAACATGTTTTCGGGGGGGGGGGGTTTTTGGGGTTGGGCTTTGGGGGGGGAAAACCCCGGGGGAAAAGGGGGTTTTTTTTTTTTTTTTTTTTTTGGGGGGGGGGGAAAAAAAGGTTTTTTTTTAAAAAAAGCAGTTTTAGATCTTTGGAAAACCCGAAAAATTTGGGCTTTCCCCCATTTTTTTTTTCAGAAAAAACCAGGGGGGGAAAAAAAAAAAAAAAAAAAAAAGGGGGGGGGGGGGGAAAAAAGGGGGGGGAAAAAAAAAGGGGGTTTTTTTAAAAAAAAAAACCCCCCGGGGGTTTTTTTTTTTTTAAAAAAAGGGGGCCCCCCCCCCCTTTTTTAAAAAATTTTTTAAAATTTTAAAAGGGGGGGAATTAAATTTTTTTTTTGGGAAAAAAAAGGGGGGGAAAAAAACCCCACCGGGAAAACCCCCAATTTTTTTTTTTTTTGGGAAAAAAAAAAAAAAATTTCAAAACTTGTTTCCCAAAAAAAATTAAAGGAAAAAATTTAAAAAAAAATTTTAAAAGGGCTTTTTTTTTTTTTTTTTTTCTTTTTTTTTTTTTTTTTTTTAAAAAAAAAAAAAAATTTTTTTTTTTTTAAAATTTTTTAAAAAAAAAAAAAAAAGTTTTTTTTGGGGTTTTTTTTGGGGTTTTTTTAAAAAAATTTTTCCCCCAAACCCGGGGTTTTTAAAAAACCCCCCTTTTTTTTTTTTAAAAA
>JAFNEN010003320.1:0-11672 GCA_019343175.1 Oedothorax gibbosus
CTTGTTAAAATCTGTGAGATTATTCCTGATATAATGAAACTATCAAATCTACTGTATTGTGTAAGATCCTACCTGGCAAAATTCTTGAAAATGTTGTTGAAACAGTTGCAAACGATTCTACTATAGATTTGGAAAAGAATATATTTCTGTTTTACATGATGAAGTAGAAACCAATTTACGCAGACTTTTTAAGTGTGATGCATGCAAAATAGACAATCCCTCGCAATATAAGCATGATTGTATGATGTTATCATATGAAGAATTGTATTTATGTGTTGGAGATGATGCCTTAATGGCTGTAGATGTGAATCGAGTTGTTTCAAAGTTAAAATCACGAAATGTATTACATTTGTTTACTGATGACTTCTTTACAAAACAATTTGATTATGAGATAAAGTTATCTGTGTAAAAATAATTAATGTATATATATAGTTCTATCTGTAAATAAAAAATGTGTTTTTTCATACATTTTGTGTATTTATTTAGAATAAGTAACAAGAAATTTATAAGAGAATGTTTATTTATTTTTTATAGTATATAGTAGTTTTTATAGTTTTAAGACTATATTTTTAATAGTTTTAATGCTTTTTGTAACTTTCTTTCATTATTAATCAAATTTTATAATATTTTAGAACAAATAAGTCAGGAGAATCCATTAAAATGTTTTTTTTTAAGACAATCACTAATTTTAAACTATCATTATAATCCACCACCTCGTCAACCATCATATCCAGTGTATTAATGCGTTTCCTTCTTTAAATTTGGGAAGTCACATTTTATATAAAAGTATATCTATTTAATACTCTATCAGTAGTATGGAACTTTAAATATCGTTTTATTGAATTGATTTAACGTTTTTATTATTTGTATTGATGTGAAATAGTATTCCAATTTTAACTTGTTTAAGAGTTAATAAATATTGATGTACATTATTTTCGTATTTTTTATTGCCTAATTCCAGCAAATTAACTAGAATTGTGAAAAAAATATATTTCACTTTTAAAAAACTATAATTATATATCAAATTAATTTATGTTGTAATAAATATATTCTTTAACGTAGAAACTATTTTTGTAAACTTGTTATTCATCATGTTTAATTTTTCTATACACACACAGTTTTTATAAAATCCTATTTGTAGAATTGTATATAGTAATTCTAATTAAATATATTAGTATAAAAACCTTTTCAAACTTAAAATAATAACATCTCTAAGTTGAAAATAACTTTTCATTAGAAAGCATTATTTTACAAACTAACGCATACCCGATAAGAAGGATATCTTCATAGGTCTGTTTGATTACAATATTGAAATTTTCTATAGAAAAACATAATTGCCACATACACTATTTTACAAACTAACACATACCCGATAAAGAGTGTCCCCGCTATTCTGTTCTGTATATAAATGATAAGAGATAATGGCTTCCCAAGTAACTATTTTCTCGGGATGCAAATAAACCTTTGAAATACAAATCGACCTTTGAAACAGTTCTATGTGATAGTTACAAACTGGAGATTTTCTCTCTAAAAATTACGATGAATGCTAAAGTATCATCAAAGTCAGCTATTTTAGAAACTCTTACTTCTTATACTAATCATAATATATTTTAAAAAATACTCTAAAGCATTAATTAATCTTTTAGAAAAACATTATTTTTATACTAAAAAAATAACTTCCTATTAGAAAATCTATGTGACACATACACTATTTTTCAAACTAAAAGGAGACAGATTATTATCTGTAGTTAAATCTTAACAGAATTATAGTCTAAATAGATTACAACATTACAAAAGACGGGACAAGATCAAGGAAACTTCATGTCCCGTGAAGAATATTTATTGGGAAATGTCATATATGCCTATGCTTTGTCACCAGATGCTTGCAATGGAGATCATTTAAATTTGATAAAACAAAGTAATCTTCGTTTAGAAATGAAATTTAGTAAGGCCTTGGAAAATACTATTAATATTTTAGTATATACCCAATTTGACAGCGTTATCGAGATTTCAAAGAATAGAAGTGTATTGTTTGACTTTGGTAATAGAAAATAATGGAAGCTACATTGATACATAGAATCTTATCTCAAAATGTTTACACATCACCTTACTTTCGCGGAGTTTATGCAAGTGACACTATACCCCCGCTCAAAAACAAGTCAGCTGTTGTTGTCAATTTAGATAAATCGTCCGAAAGTGGAAGTCATTGGATCTGTATGTTTACTGAAGATGGAAAACACTTAGAATTTATTTGTAGCTACGGCAAATCTCCCTATTTTTACGGAGATATATTTAAACCTTTAATATCAAATTTTTCAAATGTCAGCTGTAATAATACATGTTTTCAAAGTTTGACTTCTAATGTATGTGGAGCGTATTGTATTTACTTTTTTATTAAAACATAGTCAAGGACATTCTCTGTATTGTATCATTAATGAATTAAATCAATGTAAGAAAAATGATTTTAGAACATATCAATTTGTTAAGAAACAATTTGGTGTTAGAATGCTCTTTCGAAAATAAAAATATAATATTTTAATAGGCAGTGTGTTTGTACTTCTTTATTCATTGTCTACATAAAAATATTTGACTATAATAATTAATTTAAAAAAACTTAAAACTAAAATGCAGTTTATAAATTTTTTCTTTCAAAAAAAAACTTTTACTAAAAATAAAATTTAAGAAAAACTTCAAAACTTTTATTTTTAAAACTTTTCAAGTTAAAAATACTTAAAGTATTATTAAAAAAAACTTAAAACTAAAATACAGTTTATTAATTTTTCTTAAAATTTTTTTTAATGAAAATACTATTTAAGAAAAAGTTCAAATACTTTTCAAGTTAAAAATATTTTACTTATTAAATCTCCTTACATGGACAACACATTCGAAACTCTAATATTATCGACTTGATTAAATATACCTTTAATTCGAGAACAGCTGTATCGGATAAAAATACATATAATAATGTTATAAGTGATTTAAATATTCCAAAATCATGGATAACTAATAGAAATACTATCCCATCAATAACTTCCACCAGAGTACTCAAAATACACATTCTCTCTTAACTAGGATAATTTGGAAGATACAAATTAAAAATTTATTACAAAATTTTGTATTGAATGATGATGAAGTCTGAAAGTGTTAAAAAATATATATAAACTTAAGAAAACCAAATAGTTCACACGTAGAAAACATTACCAAGAATATGTTGTTAAGTGTCATAAAGTTTTTTCATTCAAAACTTAGTCTTATAATATTTAAAGTTATGTTTTGAAGAATCAATGTGATTAAGATAGATAAAATTATCACTTTTTCATATCTTTAAAACGTGAAATAGTAGTATCCCAGCTTTAAAAAAAAAAGTAATAAATAAAGTTAAAGAAAAACTTCGACTGAAGAAATATTAGCATCCTTGAAAAGAGATAAACTTATAAATCAAAGTATTATTCTAACACTTGATCTAATTTCTCGAGGTTTAAACGAGTAGTTAATAATTTTGAATAATTTTATACATTACATAGTATAAAAATTATCAAAAGTTAATTAAAAAATACATTTTTACAACTAATAAAACTTTATAGTGACTAAAGTCTGAATAAAATAAAGCCTAATTTCATAAGGTAATGACGAGAACCGTCTATAAACATCACATGTATCTTCCAAAATATCAAAGAATTTTATCGCCAAAACTTCCAACTTATCGCCAAACGAACGGAAAATAACGTTTAAGAACAAAAATAGCGCAAGTGAAAAGTAGAATTTTTTATTTTATTATTTTAAAAAATATTGAAAAACTTTTTTAAAAAATATATTTTTCTTTCAAGAAATCACTTTTAAAAATAACATTTCGAATATGTTTTATATTTCATTTATAATTAAAAAAAATTCTTTTAAATAATTTTATTATAATTTTTTTTCAATTTTCTTTCCTTTCAATATTTAAGCTTTAATAAACTTTGACTTTATTTTTTCTTATGTATCATTAACATTTTCGCATCAAATTCTATCATTAGCATTTTTGCATCAAATTAAAAAAAATTCCACCATACCTTATGATTTTTGATGTTAAATATTTTTTTAATTGTACGGATGATTGAATAGAAATTGCGGCTCGTATCTTCGATACGATTCATGTATCGAAGATACGAGAAAGCCGCAATTTCTATTCAATCATCCGTACAATTAAAAAAATATTTAACATCAAAAATCATAAGGTATGGTGGAATTTTTTTTAATTTGATGCAAAAATGCTAATGATAGAATTTGATGCGAAAATGTTAATGATACATAAGAAAAAATAAAGTCAAAGTTTATTAAAGCTTAAATATTGAAAGGAAAGAAAATTGAAAAAAAATTATAATAAAATTATTTAAAAGAATTTTTTTTAATTATAAATGAAATATAAAACATATTCGAAATGTTATTTTTAAAAGTGATTTCTTGAAAGAAAAATATATTTTTTAAAAAAGTTTTTCAAATATTTTTTAAAATAATAAAATAAAAAATTCTACTTTTCACTTGCGCTATTTTTGTTCTTAAACGTTATTTTCCGTTCGTTTGGCGATAAGTTGGAAGTTTTGGCGATAAAATTCTTTGATATTTTGGAAGATACATGTGATGTTTATAGACGGTTCTCGTCATTACCTTATGAAATTAGGCTTTATTTTATTCAGACTTTAGTCACTATAAAGTTTTATTAGTTGTAAAAATGTATTTTTTAATTAACTTTTGATAATTTTTATACTATGTAATGTATAAAATTATTCAAAATTATTAACTACTCGTTTAAACCTCGAGAAATTAGATCAAGTGTTAGAATAATACTTTGATTTATAAGTTTATCTCTTTTCAAGGATGCTAATATTTCTTCAGTCGAAGTTTTTCTTTGACTTTATTTATTACTTTTTTTTTAAAGCTGGGATGCTACTATTTCACGTTTTAAAGATATGAAAAAGTGATAATTTTATCTATCTTAATCACATTGATTCTTCAAAACATAACTTTAAATATTATAAGACTAAGTTTTGAATGAAAAAACTTTATGACACTTAACAACATATTCTTGGTAATGTTTTCTACGTGTGAACTATTTGGTTTTCTTAAGTTTATATATATTTTTTAACACTTTCAGACTTCATCATCATTCAATACAAAATTTTGTAATAAATTTTTAATTTGTATCTTCCAAATTATCCTAGTTAAGAGAGAATGTGTATTTTGAGTACTCTGGTGGAAGTTATTGATGGGATAGTATTTCTATTAGTTATCCATGATTTTGGAATATTTAAATCACTTATAACATTATTATATGTATTTTTATCCGATACAGCTGTTCTCGAATTAAAGGTATATTTAATCAAGTCGATAATATTAGAGTTTCGAATGTGTTGTCCATGTAAGGAGATTTAATAAGTAAAATATTTTTAACTTGAAAAGTATTTGAACTTTTTCTTAAATAGTATTTTCATTAAAAAAAATTTTAAGAAAAATTAATAAACTGTATTTTAGTTTTAAGTTTTTTTTAATAATACTTTAAGTATTTTTAACTTGAAAAGTTTTAAAAATAAAAGTTTTGAAGTTTTTCTTAAATTTTATTTTTAGTAAAAGTTTTTTTTTGAAAGAAAAAATTTATAAACTGCATTTTAGTTTTAAGTTTTTTTAAATTAATTATTATAGTCAAATATTTTTATGTAGACAATGAATAAAGAAGTACAAACACACTGCCTATTAAAATATTATATTTTTATTTTCGAAAGAGCATTCTAACACCAAATTGTTTCTTAACAAATTGATATGTTCTAAAATCATTTTTCTTACATTGATTTAATTCATTAATGATACAATACAGAGAATGTCCTTGACTATGTTTTAATAAAAAAGTAAATACAATACGCTCCACATACATTAGAAGTCAAACTTTGAAAACATGTATTATTACAGCTGACATTTGAAAAATTTGATATTAAAGGTTTAAATATATCTCCGTAAAAATAGGGAGATTTGCCGTAGCTACAAATAAATTCTAAGTGTTTTCCATCTTCAGTAAACATACAGATCCAATGACTTCCACTTTCGGACGATTTATCTAAATTGACAACAACAGCTGACTTGTTTTTGAGCGGGGGTATAGTGTCACTTGCATAAACTCCGCGAAAGTAAGGTGATGTGTAAACATTTTGAGGTAAGATTCTATGTATCAATGTAGCTTCCATTATTTTCTATTACCAAAGTCAAACAATACACTTCTATTCTTTGAAATCTCGATAACGCTGTCAAATTGGGTATATACTAAAAATTAATAGTATTTTCCAAGGCCTTACTAAATTTCATTTCTAAACGAAGATTACTTTGTTTTATCAAATTTAAATGATCTCCATTGCAAGCATCTGGTGACAAAGCATAGGCATATATGACATTTCCCAATAAATATTCTTCACTGGACATGAAGTTTCCTTGATCTTGTCCCGTCTTTTGTAATGTTGTAATCTATTTAGACTATAATTCTGTTAAGATTTAACTACAGATAATAATCTGTCTCCTTTTAGTTTGAAAAATAGTGTATGTGTCACATAGATTTTCTAATAGGAAGTATTTTTTTAGTATTAAAATAATGTTTTTCTAAAAGATTAATTAATGCTTTAGAGTATTTTTTAAAATATATTATGATTAGTATAAGAAGTAAGAGTTTCTAAAATAGCTGACTTTGATGATACTTTAGCATATTCATCGCAATTTTTAGAGAGAAAATCTCCAGTTTGTAACTATCACATAGAACTGTTTCAAAGGTCGATTTGTATTTCAAAGGTTTATTTGCATCCTGAGAAAATAGTTACTTGGGAAGCCATTATCTCTTATCATTTATATACAGAACAGAATAGCGGGGACACTCCTTATCGGGTATGTGTTAGTTTGTAAAATAGTGTATGTGGCAATTATGTTTTTCTATAGAAAATTTCAATATTGTAATCAAACAGACCTATGAAGATATCCTTCTTATCGGGTATGCGTTAGTTTGTAAAATAATGCTTTTCTAATGAAAAGTTATTTTCAACTTAGAGATGTTATTATTTTAAGTTTGAAAAGGTTTTTATACTAATATATTTAATTAGAATTACTATATACAATTCTACAAATAGGATTTTATAAAAACTGTGTGTGTATAGAAAAATTAAACATGATGAATAACAAGTTTACAAAAATAGTTTCTACGTTAAAGAATATATTTATTACAACATAAATTAATTTGATATATAATTATAGTTTTTTAAAAGTGAAATATATTTTTTTCACAATTCTAGTTAATTTGCTGGAATTAGGCAATAAAAATACGAAAATAATGTACATCAATATTTATTAACTCTTAAACAAGTTAAAATTGGAATACTATTTCACATCAATACAAATAATAAAAACGTTAAATCAATTCAATAAAACGATATTTAAAGTTCCATACTACTGATAGAGTATTAAATAGATATACTTTTATATAAAATGTGACTTCCCAAATTTAAAGAAGGAAACGCATTAATACACTGGATATGATGGTTGACGAGGTGGTGGTATTATAATGATAGTTTAAAATTAGTGATTGTCTTAAAAAAAACATTTTAATGGATTCTCCTGACTTATTTGTTCTAAAATATTATAAAATTTGATTAATAATGAAAGAAAGTTACAAAAAGCATTAAAACTATTAAAAATATAGTCTTAAAACTATAAAAACTACTATATACTATAAAAAATAAATAAACATTCTCTTATAAATTTCTTGTTACTTATTTCTAAATAAATACACAAAATGTATGAAAAAACACATTTTTTATTTACAGATAGAACTATATATATACATTAATTATTTTTACACAGATAACTTTATCTCATAATCAAATTGTTTTGTAAAGAAGTCATCAGTAAACAAATGTAATACATTTCGTGATTTTAACTTTGAAACAACTCGATTCACATCTACAGCCATTAAGGCATCATCTCCAACACATAAATACAATTCTTCATATGATAACATCATACAATCATGCTTATATTGCGAGGGATTGTCTATTTTGCATGCATCACACTTAAAAAGTCTGCGTAAATTGGTTTCTACTTCATCATGTAAAACAGAAATATATTCTTTTTCCAAATCTATAGTAGAATCGTTTGCAACTGTTTCAACAACATTTTCAAGAATTTTGCCAGGTAGGATCTTACACAATACAGTAGATTTGATAGTTTCATTTATATCAGGAATAATCTCACAGATTTTAACAAGATTGGAATAATCTACATTTAGAGCAGACGTTTTGAATTTGAAAACTTCAAAATGAAATATTTGTTGAAATACTAAGCTACCAGACATACTCAATATAGCAAGCTGATTGTTACAAATTACACTACTTGATGTATATTTCACATCTACATTGTAAATTTTCATTTTAAAGTCTAAATAAGTATCTAATGACATTACGATACCTTGCTTAGTGGGGAAGTAGTTAGATGATTCACTGTTGTCACATGGTGTATATTGTCTCATGTGAATATACAATTTAGAGTTTAAATTGTGTAGAGACACCATGAATCCGAAGCCAAGATTCCATTCCCGCACTGGATAACTTTTCTTAGGACGATTCACTTTAGCAGTTGCAGGAGAGGGCATGTCAGGGATTGTAGAATTCAAAGTTGTATTCTCAAATGGAGCATCTAACGTGATGAAATTGCCATGATTCGTAAAAGAATCTATCCATGCACCAACACTGCTATTCATATCAGGGGTAGGGGATTCATTCATCTCGACGGAGAGAGGTTCACAAGACTCAATCAAGTTGTAGAGATTAGACTTGGGTTCCACGAAAGATTTCTTGTTATTAGACCTAATATAAGGCTTAGTACATCTTTTAGATTGTAAACGATGCATGACAAAAAAAAATACGTAGTACAACAACTTGATAGCGAAGGAAAAAATGATATAAGAATAAGTCAAAGGTTACAGCGCTCTCTATCTACATTTTTCATTGGTTGGTAGGAAAAACAACGCCATCTACATCTATGCTCATTGGATGATGGTCATCGATGATAACATCGATTTTGTATACGAAACCTTTGGCACCTACGTGACTGTGATTCTAGAGATTATCTTAATTGCTGTGTAAATATGCATTCACTAAAATCTATGATATATATTTAAAGTATTCAGACTAAGTGTCTCCATTTAGACATGTGCAATAGCATTTATTTCAATATCAATCATATATTACTGATTATCTTAATTATTAAGTATAAATATACCACAGAAGTATTTCGAGTATATGTCACCATTTAGACAGACCTAATATTAAATGAAATATTTTATACTAGATGGCACCATGAGCACTTATAGAAACTGCAAATAAATGTTAATTCTTCACATACTGTCGAGCGGACGTGGCTCAGTAGGCTAACGCACTACAAGTCGCTGAGCCACGTTCGCTTTTGGAGATCGGGGGTTCGAATCGTCAAGAACTCACTTTTTAATTTTTTTTGCGCTAAATTTATTTATTTTTTCGCGGTAAAACCTTATTTTACATTAAAATAATTTATTTCCTCACCGATAGATATCGCCACGAGCGTACTTTAAATTTTTACTTCATTTCCGTACCGATAAATGGCTCCACTTAGTTGACATTCCTTAAAACTTGACATATAATACGTCACATAAATCTATTCCATGACGTCACATAAACCTACCCTATTTATCATCAGCACTAAAACAACTCAACTATCAGCACCCTAACAACTCAACTCCACTCTACTTACGTCAAGTTCCACCCGTTGCCATTCCTAAACTATTATACCACGTAAAATACCGAAACTAAATCAGCACCCCTACAACTCAATATTCAGCCAAAAAACAACTCAACTCCATATCATACTTCCGAACACTTAGAGCGTACCCAACTCCTCCTCGACACGCCCTTCCGGTCACGTGTATACCGAACGATTAGAGCGCACCCGACTCCTCCGCTGATGACGTCACTTCCGACGCTAAAGTGCCCCTACTCCTACTCTCGACCCGTCTTTTTGTTACAGCCCATCGGAGGTTGAAAAAAAACAGCCCTCGTATAAACACGTCCCCACTGTTGGGATTACTAGTGTATCGGTTCACCACACACGCAACCTCAATATTCCATCAACAACTAGGTGGCGCTGATTTACCATCTCGTTCCTACCACTATTCTTTATTACGACGTTAATAGAAGTATATAAGCCGTGAATAACTCATTTCCACCTTGAGGATCCTTTTGGTAGACTGTGGGTTACTGAGGCCGCTACACTAGCAATGCACATAATATTTTTAAATTTTTAAATTTTATAATTAAACTAAATTCTAAAATTCAAAGTATGGAAGCGCAATTTACAATCATTTACTATAGATATATAATTCAGAAAAATATTTAAAGAAATTATTCTTTCAGTTAAAAACTTTCAATTTTAATATCATGCAGTGAAAATATGCTTACACTTCGCCGATTTGCTTATACCTCCGAGAAAAATATCTATGGGACAGGCCATTCCACTTAATATAACCCGTTTTTTTTAATATGTAACAGAAATTTAAATATTTCTAACATAAAATATAACCATAAAATCTATCTATGACTAGAATATTTACTCTGAATGTTTATTTACAATATTACTCCTTAGCCATAATTGTCTAAACTGACAATACAAAAAGCAGACCAAAAAATAAAAAACAAATATCTTTACGATGAATTTTTACACTAATACAAGAAACTATTTGACTTTGTGCGAAATTTATTTTTAAAAACGTTTAACAGAAAGTATTTGTACATAATTTACAAGAGGTTAGGCATATAAATAATTGCTGTAAAATACATTTGGGCATTCCACCAAAGGTGTTATTGTTTTTGATTTGATGCCATCTCCACTTTTTGCGCAGTACATCTTAGTCGACGCTTTTTGTTTTCTGAAAGAAAGAAAAAGTTTTTTAACCTCTTGCGACCTGGCGTCCCCATTTGGGGACATTTTTTAAAACCGCCCCACAAACAATTAACATGTTAAGAGGGATTGTCAGTCCCATAGAGCTAATGCATTAGTTTTCTAATCACAACTTCCGCAGAAGTATTGCTTTGCCATGTTAGCCCTTTTTTCCCAGGTATGAGAATCAACATAACATCGAAACGAAACAAATTTCGAAACGAAAAAGTTATCTAGTTATTTAATTATATATTTTTGAAGTTTTAAAATGCCAAAAATTACAGCAGATGGCGACACTATTTTAAAACTTTATAAATTAATAATTACATAACCTGATGTTATTTTATATTCATTTTTTTTAAATTGATGTTATGATGATTATCATACCTGGTGAAAATGGGATAACATGGCAAAGCAATTCTTTTGCAAATTTTGTGATTTCAAAACTAATGCATTATCTCTATGGGACTGACAGTCCCTCTTAATTAGTTCCGACATTGACCTGGTCCGATAGAAGAAGATCCAAATATCAGTTTTCAGCCTTTGATTACAGGTATCAGTCATTTATTTCTATAAAAAATGCAGTTGAACGAGGGGCAATACGATATTAGAGTTCTTGAAAAAGTTATTCAATTTTTTTTTCAAACTTTTCAAAAAGTTCTTTTAGTAGTTAATTTTAAAGGTATTTTGCATTAAAA
>JAFNEN010003321.1:0-10458 GCA_019343175.1 Oedothorax gibbosus
AAAAAAAGGGAATCTAATATTTTTTTCTACTTTAGATTCTTCATTAATTAAAAAGGAAAAAAAGGAAATAAAAAAGTAAAATCTTTTTTTTTTTTAAAAACTCAAAAAAAAAAAAAAGTCCCGTAGGCAGTATTTTTTTCCCTTAAAAATTTTTTGGCAAGTTAAAAAAAAAACAACTAATCCCCTTTTTGAAAATACAAAAAAAGAAACTACCTTGCAGGGGAGTCTCATCAGCACAACACAAAAGGGGACCGCACAAAAAAAACAACACCCCCCGGGTTAGGGGGGAAAAAAAAAGCTTTTTTTAGTGGGTCATGTCATTAGTGTTTTGTATTATATATCTTTTTGTACCCAATTTTACTGTCATTTTGGAGTTAGGTTGTTATTGTTTGAGTAAAAAATTTTCTATCATTATAAAGGGGGTTTGTTTAAAATGCAAAACGTTTTATTTTTGCAAGAGCAAAAAGTGAGATTAAGAAATCATTTAAAGAATAGAGTGCTCCAAATAGAACCGGGTATTTTCAGGTATAGTAAGCTATTATTTACTGGTCATTTATTAACTACATTTTGCTACAGATTTGTAACCTATAGTTATTGACCTCCAAATTGTTGACGAAACGCATGATAGGATTTGATCGAAACTTCATTAATCGTAATAATATAATAATTTTGTAACCTAATAAGTTTAACCTAATAACTACTGAGTTTCGACAATCAGTTTCATTAAAAAAACTCGTCTTCTACTAAAATCTTTTTAATGAATAAAACTGTGTACAAAGGAAATCGTGACAATGTTTTTAATTATATGAAAACTTAAATAGACGGCCAAAAGTAAAAAGTCTGAGTCATTAGTTTGATCCACTAAACCACATTCCATCAATTTAAAACCGGGAAAAATTTAATAAACACTAGCATTAAATATTTTGTGATAAAAACTGTTACACCAGAATCAACAACCTTTAAGTTATTTTTACAAATGAAAAAAAAAACATTCGTTAAATGCAAGTATCGGTTAATGCATGATTTCCTAGCCAAACAGTGATTTTTTTGGCCTCCTTTAAATTCCAGGAACAACAAAGACAAGGCATCGCGAGCTTTTTTTCTCTTCCACGTCCATGTTCACCAATTTTTTTTATTTTAGCATCAAAATCCGATGGAGTTTTAGGAGCTCCAGCGTATACTTCAGTCCAGTGTTTAGCGGTGAGCTCGAACATCTCTGGATTCTCGATGCACTGCTTGGCTACTACAGCGTCTTGCGGATCGTCGGGCTCAGGCGTAGCCAAGAGGATCTGAAGCGACATCAGAACCGTCCGCAAAGTCATAGAACCGCCCACCTCTCCTTCAAGATATCGAGGCATATTGCGCCAGTCACAGAACTTATGTTGGATGCCATACCTTGGTTACAAAACTGACTTCTGGAGGAGTAAATGGATAGGTTTGGGGAACTTTGATTTTCAACACAAAAAAGTCCGCCTTCATATGGCGTGCCTGAGGTCCGCAATCTCTCCTCTAAGTTCTTGCAATGAATCATTTACCATGTCCAGCCTAATCATACGTTGGGATGCCTCTTCATTCTGAAAAATGTCTTTAAGTTCCCGTTGGATTCTTTTTAAGGCGAACATAGCAATAAAAGTCACTAGATATATATAAACTAAGATCGTCACAAAGAAATTTGTAAACGTTAATTTTTGAAGATAAGTAATTTATTGAACTGTAGTTTTCCTGATTACATCAAATATAAAACTTGATATTTTTTTCTTTCGGATTTAAAACAAATAGAATCGAATTCATTACTTCATTGCCATTCGCAAAAATCTCGAGGGAAAAATATTTGTTTATTACTTTTCAAAACTTACATTAAAACTGAAAGGATTTGATAAAATTATTTTACAAAAAATGCTCATCGAAATTTTGCAATCATTAAGGTAAAATGTAAACAAGAAGTTCATAAAGAACTAAAATAGCCTACTTTCCGTGTACTTAAATACTTACTGAAGTTATAATCGGGAAAAAAAAACTAGGTTCCTAAAGTAAATATCATCAACAGCCGTTTCTACACTAGATTTATACACATTAGAAAAAAAAAATCGAAACACAGCACCCAGCTATAAATTTCAACTTCTAAAAGCCAAAATCAACTATTTTCCTTAATATTCTTTCGCAAATTAATTAAATATTATTTATCATCTGCTCGTGATTTATTTGTAGTTCGAAGAATAATTAAATTTTATTAATACAAAAGTAATGAAACTACTCCGAACTGCATTAAAAAAATAAGAAATGTAAATTAAAACTAAGCATAATTGCATGCAAAAGTATGCCTTTCCGCTTTCTTGGTAGAGTAAATAATGAATAATCAAAGAATCAAATTGTGCTACATTTTATGACGTCATTCCAAACTGATTCATGAAAATGTTTTTTGCTTCAAATATGTTTAAATAAATAAAGTTTCTCATGCCATTGTTGATTTGGCAACAGTGATTTAAATGACTCAAAAATTGAATTTCAATGCTAATTCAATGGGAAATTCGCCGAAAGATAGTAGATTTATGTCCGTCTGGATGTACAGACAGAAGGACAAAAAGTATGAAAGTTGGGTATCTGAGGTCATAGCTTTCTACAAAAAAAAATTAAGATCCGAGGATAGAACCGATTTTGGAATTGGGGTACGGACGGAAAGACAGACAGACATACAAACAGACAGACTCAGAGGTGCCGATCCCCCTAGAATTTTTTAGCCCCCCCCCCCCCAAAAAAAAAAACCGGTGTGGATTTTATATTTATATATGGATTTAATTATATTTATATATGGAATTTAATTATATTTATTATATTTATATATGGATTTTTAAGTAATTTTCACCACACTGTGTACATATAAATAGGAATCTTTACGGTGTATACATGAAACTTTATAGTAAAATTATATTTTAAGTACCAGCGAATGGGTAACTTTGTCCTAAGAAGTAAAACACAACAACTGACTTTCTTCTTGAATATTTTTCTAATGATAGGTCAACGCAGAATTGCCCCTAATTGAAAAGGAAAGCACATTTTAATAGCTTTTATATTACGGAATTAAAAACTATGTTTAATTTTCCTTTAAATAGTTTTTTTGCAGCAAAAGCTATCGGGAATCTAAAGAATCAGTAAAAATTCCGCTCAAAATTTATGTAATTATATATATTTTTAAATTAATAAAATAGCCGGACACGTGATCCAATCAAAAACAGCATCCAATTCCTTCTCTCAATTCTTAATGCATAAAAATGCTCTCCGCTTTTTATGTAATGCAACACATTTGACATTATCAAACTAAATCGGAATTATTCTATTATGTTTACAGATATAGTTTCACTTAAAAAAGATACTATTTATTAAGTTACAAAAATTAAAATTAAAGTTAAATAGTAAAAAAATTCTTACCCTGAAACTCGGAATTGAACTTTCTTAACTATATTCAATCACCCACACATTTGACACCAGACGACAAGTATTTTCCTACTGTTTTTTAACTAAGGCAATGGCGGGAAAATGGGCTTGGGCCTGAGTATGTATAATAAGCCAGAAATATTATCCGAAGGTCATTCATTCATAGAAATGTTATATACAAAATTCTGAATATTTATGATGTCTGCTTCAATGCTATAAACAGTGATTAAGAATGTTTATGAGAAATAATTGTCAGCACATGCTTTCTTCCGACGCCGGGCCTCTTAAAATAGAATTATCATTTTGCAGATTGTTAAAGTTTTTATTTGTGATTCCTCTTTTATTATGTGATTTATATAAATAATTAGAAAATTTTCGAATACGTTTTTGTTAGAAATTTATATTTTCAGTTTTTTTGTCGTTGTTAATATTAAACATGAAGTTCTGTTATAATTGATTACGACTTATTTAGTGCCAGCTACTGTTATTGTTCAAAATCAACTCACAAAACTTCAACTCTTTCAAACAAGCGTCGCCGATTTGCTTAGGAACCTAAACACTATCTAGTCTAGATCAATCGACAGAATATCACCATTATTTCCTGTTTCAGATTGACATAAAAACTAGCTATTTTAAAATCTAAATTAAAAATTGAGGTATCAGAAACACGTAATTATTTTTTGTACAATTTAGGACTACATGCAGTCGGTTTGAAGCAGAACAAAAAATGCTGTATTCCATATTTATAATTTTCAAATACAAAAAAAGGCAACTATGTCCATAAATTAAGAAGCCGCTATAGGCTGTTTTCCGTTTTATGGAGTAAAAGATACACCAAAATTTCACATTGTAAAATGCCAATATGCAAAGCTCTTTGTTAAATATTTAACAATGTAAATACTTTTAAAATTAAGGCAAAAAATCAATAAATATTGTTGTTGACTATAATAATCAATAACGTAAAAATTTAATTAAGAGAAAATGAATTTATTTTAAAATTTTATCTGAATGCTGAAGAGATTTAACTTTTGTGTCAAAAATGTTTTAATGTAACTTTGAAACTCAAATTATCAGTAATATCAATATAATTAACTTCTCAGTATTAGAATCCTTTCTTTATTTGCCCAACCTTCTGACATACGTATAAACCCGTCAAATGACTGTTTTCCAGCAACACACATAATTTTTAAATTTTTATAAATTTAATAATTTTATTAAATTCCAAAATTTAAAGCATGGAGGAGTCATTTATAACCACCTACTACAGAAAATATAATTTTTTAATTAGGAAATTAAATTTTCAGTTAAAATTTTAATTTAAATCTCAAGCAGTGAAAACAAGTTTACATTACAGCCAATTTGCTTTTTCAGAGGGTTAGCAAGATTAAAATTATATAATTACGAAAATCTTACCGGAATCACTGCCATAACACTTCAAAATAAGCTTGGGTATTTATAGTACAGTGCATTTTAACTTCATTTAGTTTAAAATAGATCAAATCAATCATTTAATAAAGTGTATCTTTGATTTGATGCTTCCCTCCGTTTCGAAAACAACAATCAAAAGCTAATAGCTATATATATTTTTTATAACAACAATTTAAGCGGGAAAATTGCACGACGAATTGTATGTTATACAGACTGCGTGAGATTTATGGCATGAGAAGGGCAGCTGCAATTTTTTTTGTTTCAGCTTTAAAGAAGTGATGAGTTGTTTATGGTTAAAATAGATGTCAAAAATATTCGCCAGGCGCAGACGCCATATCCCCTTATCTATGTTCTTCTTTTCGTAATGTTTTTTGATTTTGGTTACCATTTTTGATTCTTGAAGGTTGGGGCGGGGAGGGGGGGGGGGAGAGACAGATGATTAGAAAGAACTAGAATTTGTTACAGTTGTATCTTAGATAAAATAAACCATTTACATTTAAAAAAATTCTAATTTTTCCGACCCCCCCCCCCCCCCTAAAATTTCAACGACGCAGTCTGCGTCGTTGACCCCCCCCCCCCCCCTGTGAGGCACCCCGGAGACAAATGGACATCAACCGCATTACAATACCTACAGCGATTTAAATGACACAAAATTGAATTTTAATGCTAATTCAATGGGAAATTCGCCGACAGATAGTAGATTTTATGTCCGTCCGGACGTACAGACAGACGGACAAAAAGTATAAAAGTTGGTATCTGACGTCATAGCTTTCTAACAAAAAAAGAATTTTTAAGATCCGATGATTAGAACCGATTTTGGAAGGGGGGGGGGGGGTACAGACAGACAGACAAACGGACAGACAGGCGGACAGACAGACGGACAGACATACGAACAAACAGACAGATGGACAGACAGACAGTTGGACATCAACCGCATTTCAATACCTACAGTGATTTAAATGACTCAAAATTGAATATCAATGCTAATTCAATGGGAAATTCGCCGACAGATAGTAGATTTATGTCCGTCCGGACGTACAGACAGACGGACAAAAAGTATGAAAGTTGGGTATCTGAGGTCATAGCTTTCTAACAAAAAAAGAATTTTTAAGATCCGATGGACAGAACCGATTTTGGAAGGGGGGTACGGACGGACAGACAGACAGACGGACATCGACCGCATGTCAATACCTACTTTTTCATTTTTAGCCTACTTTTCTTTTTTTAATTCGAAAGAATTAAAAAAATCAAAGAGTAGGTATTGACATGCGGTCGATGTCCGTCTGTCTGTCTGTCTGTCCGTACCCCCCTTCCAAAATCGGTTCTATCCATCGGATCTTAAAAATTCTTTTTTTGTTAGAAAGCTATGACCTCAGATACCCAACTTTCATACTTTTTGTCCGTCTGTACGTCCGGACGGACATAAATCTACTATCTGTCGGCGAATTTCCCATTGAATTAGCATTGAAATTCAATTTTGAGTCATTTAAGTCACTGTAGGTATTGAAATGCGGTTGATGTCCATCTGTCTGTCTGCTCGTATGTCTGTCCGTACCCCCTTTCCAAAATCGGTTCTATCCATCGGATCTTAAAAATTCTTTTTTTTGTTAGAAAGCTATGACCTCAGATACCCAACTTTCATACTTTTTGTCCGTCTGTCTGTACGTCCGGACGGACATAAATCTACTATCTTTCGGCGAATTTCCCATTGAATTAGCATTGAAATTCAATTTTGAGTCATTTAAATCACTGTTGCCAAATCAACAATGGCATGAGAAACTTTATTTATTTAAACATATTTGAAGCAAAATAATATTTTCATGAATCAGTTTGGAATGACGTCATAAAATATAGCACAATTTGATTCTTTGATTATTCATTAATTATCTACCAAGTTAGCGGCAAGGCATACTTTTGCATGCAATTATGGTTAGTTTTAATTTACATTTCTTATTTTTAATGCAGTTCGGAGTAGTTTCATTACTTTTGTTATTAATAAATATTTAATTATTCTTCGAACTACAAATAAATCGAGCAGACGATAAATAATAACTTAATTTGCGAAAGAATATTAAGGAAAATAGTTGATTTTGGCTTTTAGAAGTTTAAATTATAACTGGATGCTGTGTTTCGATTTTTTTTTTTCTAATGTGTATAAATCTAGTGTAGAAACGGTTGTTGATGATATTTACTGTTAGGAACCTCGTTTTTTCCCGATTAGAACTTCAGTAAATATTTAAGTAACAGGAAAGTAGGCTATTTTAGTTCTTTATGAACTTCTTGTTTTTATTTAATCTCTCGTTTTTTTTAAAATTTTTATTATTCGTTCGCAGCAAAACACCACAGTAAAAGAGTTTTATTTTTTTACTTATCCTGAAAAATGTATTCTTATAGATGCGAATAAAATAAACTTTGCACACTCGAATAATGTGACATTCCTTTTTTTTTTTTTAAGTTATTGAAGATGTTTTAATTATGGAAGTATCAAGATATGGAACATGTTAATTACTTTGCAAATTTAGAAAGTTGCTCTGGTTAAACATTGTTTTATGATTTGTTGTATACCCAACATATTAAGCGAAATGTTTTTTTAGCTTCTACACTACGTTTATAACGTAAAAAGTGGAACGTATTATAATCGTTCAATCCGTCTGTCTGTCACCCACTCTCACAGAACGAACCGCAAGTCGAACAAACGAGTGGGATACATCGTTTTAAAGCAAAAAATCAGGATAGGTTACATCCCAAATTTCTTTAAAATACATTAATTTGCGAAAGAAGATTAATGAAAATAGTTAATTTTGGCGTTCAAAAGTTTGAATTAGAAATAATTATAAGCTGAAGGCCCTGTTTGGGCTGATTTCTTTCTGAGGTGTATAAATAGTACGTTTTTTGTTGAGCACAAATATTGTGTGGAAGCGGTTTAAGTGACAGATTCTGTAATAAACCTACTTTTTAGTTTTATTTTTCGTTGTGAGATGCGTTTTTGCAAGGATATCCCTACGTGTTACGTTTCCCCACTTTTTGTTTACGTAAATGATAGTGTTTTTGTCTTTATGTATCTGTCCTTGGTCTACTCAACTTTAAGGTCACAGAAGCTCTTTAGACGTCATGCAATCCGACCGGTCCGAAATGTAAGCAATTTCAAAGGAAAAGTACGAAACCTATTTGCGCACGGCCAATTATATATACTTATCTGGTTGCGAACAGGTTTCGTTTCTCTCTTTCGGAACAGCCAACAACCTGAAAAAAATTAATTTGGCGAGCGATAGCGAGCAGAGGGCGTAGCCCCCTGCATGCCGCGAAGCGTCCGATGGGAATATTACTTAAAAAAAGTCATACAACTTAAAAATTTTGAGTGAGCCATTAGGTTTTTAAAAAGAACCTAAGAGTAAAAATAGGCAAGGTTAATTCTGCGAAATTAGCGGGGGTTGGCGAAAAATTACTGAAAACAGCAATACAATATTTATATATTTTTTTAAAAGTAATATAACATAGCGGCCGCGAAGCGGTTTAATGGAATTGCGCAGCAATTCCCGTGGGTTTTCGAGCGATAGCGAGCCGAGCAAGAATCCAAGAATGCAAGCTTGCGACCCAATGAGACTGCGCAGAAATATCCAAGGGTGCGAGCTTGCGGCTGAATATAACTATATTACCAAGGATCGACATAATTTTGTCATAGATACAGATCTGGATGGCAAAATATGCATAGGCCTGTTTTCAAAATAAATAAAAGTAAAAAAACATACAATCAAAAAGAAGAAAACATGGAAAACTAGGTATGGTCAAAGTGTGTGTTTTCGAAAATAGGAGACGTTTGTATAGCCCGGAAAGGGGTGTTTTTTAGACTTCGCTGACGTGTATTGTATGAACAGATGGCTACGCCATTGAGAGCTCATATTTTTTTTATATAAAAACTTTTCATTTGTCATGATGTCAATTTAGAAAATTACAGATCCCCCACCCCGTCTTGTCTAAAAGATGAGTTCAGCGGAGGTCAGTGTTTATCATTGAACAATGCAGCAAAGTAAAAATCAAGAACATAATTTTAACGAAATTGCTCAAGTACTTTCTTAGATATTTCAAGTTTTTAAATTCAATTACAAAATGACGTACAAAAAATATTACATAACTTCATAAGAATCAGATTCTTAATATTTTATTTCAGAAAATTATAGCTCATTTGTAAAAGTATTGCTCATTGAGTTTCAAAATTTGATATAGGGACCATTATGCTAGATATTAAAAAAAAAGGCCTGTCAACTGTTTAATTTGAACAATTTTAATTTAATAGCATTCAAAAATCTATTATGTTAACCCAAAATTAAACAATATAGGGTTTAATGTAATAGTGCATTTTTCTCTCTGCATTCTTGACGAAATTACTATATAAAACTAGGGTCAGGTAGGGTAAAATAGGTCAAAAAACAGCACATTTTGCGTTCACACCTTCAGAGCAATAAAAATATCATTTTTACTAGTGTAAAAAATATTTAGGATATGCAAATGAACATTTCTTATAACATTTAAAGTAAAATGTCATAGAATAAACAAATTATTGATATTGATAAATGTGTTTGAAAAAGTGCTGTCAATGGGCAATTCCATAAAAATGTCAACTTCTATAAAATTGTAATTTTTTTGTATTTTTTACAAATTAAGTTTAAAAAAATATTCCAAGTTTTCAAATTATGGTTTAAGAAAGCAGGACGATATAGGACATGTATTCACATTTCTCCCCAAAAAAGATAGATTTGTTGGTTCTGCAAATTCAGCCAGCATTTCAACTAGTTAGAAATCGTTCGATACGTGTTTGAAAAACCTTTCACCATGTGAATAAATGCATATAATGTAATATTTAATATTTTATTGGTATTCTAGATAATAAAAAAATATTAAATTTATTACTTTACACCCTTTTAATTTAATATATATGTTTATGAAACTTTTAGTCATTCCGTCACGCCAGGGGCGGACTGGCTCGGGCGGCTAGTCGGCGATCGCCGATTGGGCCAAATTTGCCAAGTGGGCCAAAAGCAATGGCAGAACCCGTATTATAGTCCAATTTTATTTTGTTAACAATAAAAAAATTACAAAGTGGGAAAAAAATCCATAGGGAAAGACCACTTAGCATTTTCCAAATCTGTGTAAAACAAAAACAAATCTATCTCTTCTATGAGGGTTATTAAAAAAAGCGCGAATTCTGATGAAATATTATGTGTCATTTTTTTCCTCATTATTTTGTCGTCTTTTTTCATGAGTTGCTATATTGTGCACTCACAAATCAGTAAAGGTCGCGGTATTAGGCAATGTTAAAGAAAGGAAATAAAAACTATCCTTCCCCCCTTCGGATTTATTTTTTAATCAATCGCAATTTTGGCGAGAATAAGATGTTAGATACATTTTTATGGCGCCGATAACGACGGCTATCCTCTCAAACAGGAAGTATAAAAAAACATAGAAGTAAAATATTGACAGGTTTTTTGAATTAATTTTCAAGTATAATAGTGCATTTTGTTCGTTAATAAATCAAAGAAATTACCACTATCGCAAAAAAAAAAATAACAAAAACTGTCCTCAACCCCCCCCCCCCCCCCC
>JAFNEN010003322.1:0-12400 GCA_019343175.1 Oedothorax gibbosus
GGGGTTTTTGGGGGACGATTTAAAAAATTTGATTAACCCCCTTTTTGGGGCACAAAATCACTTGTGACTTAATTCTTTTGGGAAAACAAAAAAAAAAATTTCCCCTCTATTTTTAATATGAAAAATCCCGCCGGAACTTCTATTATTGAAAATAGAAGCAACCTTTTTAAAATTTTTTTCCATCAAAACAAAATTTTTGAAATTTTGACTTAACCCCTTTTTGGAAAAAAAGCCTTCAAGGGGGTTTTTTTTACGGGGGGTCTGGCAATAGCTCCGGCTTGTTTTCCTGTCTCTCCGTTGGTGTTGCTGCTTCTGAAACGTGTTCGCCATTTAAAAATTTTCCCGACTTCTATAACTTTCACCTCGCAAGCTGCGTCTTTTTTTTTCCTTTTTTTGTAGGCTTTTTGGGCCTTTCGAATTTATTAGAAAAATCGGAATTAAGTTTTCCCCGCCCCCCGTTTTTCCCCCGGGGGCCTTTGGGTCGGAGTAAAGAAACTAGTCTTGCCGCCCAGGCCCAAAACCGGGTCAGTACGTCACTGAAAAGTGTTTTTTTTTTTTTTTCCCTTTGGGCCCCCCTCCCCCCGGGTAAAAAGTAGGCGAAAACGGGGCCCCCCCCGGGGGGCCCGGGTCAGGCCCCCGCCCTTACCCTTCCCAAAAAGGGGGCCCCCAAAATAGTACGGGGGGAGCAATACTCCCAAAGTTCCCGTAATATTGAAGACCAAACAATTACAGCTGAAAACGGAAAACCTTTTTTTTTGTTCTTCATTTTATTAATAATGCGGTGGAATTCCCCAAATAAACCGCAAACCTAAAATTAGAGCTTGCCTCCAAATGAAAGCCCCAAGCAAAAAATTTTTTCCCCTTAAAAAAACGACCAGGACCAACTCATGATCATCATACCGAAACCCCAAGAGTCCCCCCGGGGCGGGCCCCTGCTCTCGAAACCATACTGGGTGTACCGGTTAGTATAACCCTGCAGCGCGAGGTTTTCCAAATTTTTTCCCCGTTGAGAAAAATAGACTCGATCCCCCCCCTAGACGAATCATTGGGGGGTTCAACCCTAAATTTCCCCATTTGTAACAGAAAAACCCGCTTAAACAAAAAAATCGGGTTTGAAACCATACCCCCCCGAACTAGTGAAATTTCCCTGTGTGGGACCCTACTCCTGCCGAAGTAAGAGTTTTTTTTCAAAAATAAAAAAAATTTTCGCCCTTTGTTGACGGGCCCCGGGGCAGGTACCCGGGGTTTTATGGTTTAACCCCCTGACAAACCTCCCCCAAAAAAATTCCTGTTTCAACGGGGTTTTGAGGAGGGAACTCTCCTTTCTGCACTAACCCCACTAAGTGTAGCAACTGAAAAAAAAGTAAAAAGGGGCCCAAATTTCCCCCGGACTGCGAGGCGGGGGGAAGAGAGAAAGTTCTAGAGTTAAAAGAGCGCCCCCAATCGTCATTCCCTGAAGCCAGGGCTCTTTTAAAAAACCCTTTTCCACTAACAGTTTTTTTCGCCGCGTAAAAAATACCGGGTCCCTCCGAAATAGATATCCACCAAAAAGTAAAAGGCAATTGAGAAAATGGGGGGCCCCCAACCCAAAAAGTGCTTTACGACGCCTTCCCAAAAACACAAAATAGGGGAAGGCTACACGCCCTTTTGGGGGCCCCAAGTTGTCGTCTGGGGGCCAGTTCCAACCCAGCCCAGCGGAAAAGGGATCCAAACCAAACTAAAGACCCAAACCCCCGGGTCGTCCCGGCAGCCCAACGGTAGTCAAACCCCATCCCCCCAAAAGAAAAAAAAAAAACAAAAACCCAGCTAAACACAGAGAAAAAAAAACCCCTAAAATCTGCGATTTTCCCCCCCCATCAGGCCATAGCAGAGCCCGGGCCTCTGACGAGTCGTCTGTATGGACCCCCCAATCTCCAAGCTTAGTATCATCCTGAATCCGAAAGAGCCAACGTTTTGCCCTTTTATCAACAGATCTCACGGTCCCCCACCCTTTTTTTAAAAAATCCTACTAACGGGCCCCAGCAGAAAAAAACACCGGCGGTTCTTCCCCCCCCCTTTTTTGGGGCTACTAGTTTTTTTTTTTTCCCTTTTCGCTAGTATCATAACACCCTTTCTACATTAAATTTAAGGGGAAAGCCCCAGCTTTTTAAAAAAAGCCCCAAATTTAAGATGGGGTTTTTTTAGAAGCCGCCCCCCCCGCCATTCAAGAATCCTTTCGAAACCACCCAACCCATTTCCCAACTGGCAAAAAACAATCTTGGGGCCCCCCCCCCCCAAAAGCAGGGGGGTTTGGGGGGGGCCGGGGCACGGCCCCCCGGCTAGGCTCCCTCCTGTCTAGCGCCCCAAACCCCCCCCACCTCCATACAAAAAACCGGAAACCCAAAACTCTTTTTTTTAAAAAGTCCCCCTCCATGATGATTACAATTGAAATTTTTAGCTCCCCCCTGGCCCCCTTTTTTGTGCCCATGGTTGGGGGCTTTTTTTCCGCCAATAAAACCCCCTTTTATCGTAGGGGGGACTTCAATATTCATCACCCCCCTAGGGGCACGCACACTTCACCAGTGCCAGCATATTTTTTTGGTTTTGGGTCAGTGACAGTGACCGGCCTGCTCAATTTATTTTTCCCCCCCATACTACAAGCCCAGATTCGCCTTCCCCCCTGGGGTCTCCCCATCTGCTCCCCGGGTATCTTTAAACCTTCCCCACTTCGAGACCCCCAACGACAGTTCGAAAAATGAAACACTGCCCCTAAAAATTACGGTAAACAAACCCCCGTGCGCTGACTTCCCCAAACCCAAAAATCCGGTTTTAAATGGCCCCAGTTCAACTCCAAAAAAAAAAAAACCCGCCTCATGCAGCTCCGGCAAAAATCACTACCCAGCTTTGGGCCCGTAAACCCCCGAAAGAGTTCAGTCGCCCCCGCGTATCCCCCAAGTAAAAAATCCCCCATGGGGGAACACCCATGCAGCTTCATGAGAGAAAAAAAAAAAAGGGGTCTGAGATTAGCAAAAACCCTTTTTTTTACGGCGAAATCTGGAAGGGTTACAAAAAATAGCACCCAAAAATTACGTAAACTAGTTTTGTCAGTCCGTCGAAATTTTTGGGACAGTACCTTTTTGGGAAAGGGACCCAAAAGGGGAAATCACATAAAACATAATCAAGCAGGGGGAAAAAAAAAAACCCCGGGAGACACGTCAAAAACTTTTTTGGGGAGGAACTCCCAAATTTTTCCCCCCAGTGGTAAAACAAACGCTCTAGGCCTTTTCATTGGTGAAGCCTAGGGCTAAAATCTTTACCCTCTCGTTTTTCCCCGGGGCCCCTAGGGGGCCTTGATGCAGATTTCACCCACAGAGCTCGAAGGACCCCCTTTAAAAAAGGGGGAAACAATTTTCCCCCCGGCCCCCGACGGGTTTTGCGCCCAATGTTTAAAATCTCAAAAACCCTGAAAAAAAAGATGAAGCTTCTTAAAGCCTACAAGCTTTTTTGGAAATTTGGGGCCGGGGCCCGGGCAATGGAAGCTTTCCAAAATCTTTTCCCTCGTAAAAACCTGGTAAACCCTCCCCTTACACCCTTATCGCCCAACCCTCCTTGACTTCCCCCCCATGTAAGTCTGGAAGGGAAAAGATTTTTCACAGGCTCATCTGCCTCTCCCAAAAGGGAAAAGCTCCATTCGCCCCCCTTTCCCAAACTGGCTTCCCCCCGTACAGAGGATGTAAAAACCCTATTGCCCCCTCCCCCCCTTTTATTCTCACCCCCAAAGGGAAAAAAAAAATTACGTTTAGGGTTTTCCCCCTTTACTCACGCCCCATCCCGACAAAAACTTGGCACGACGGGCTTCTGTACAAGGTATCCGCAAAAGGCGCCCGGGGGGAAAAACAGCCCAATGGTCGAAAATTTTCCCAAGAAAAAAGAAATCCAAGTCAGTGGCGCGGTGCCTCGTCCCCACCTATCAATCAAAAAGGCCCCCCCCAAAGGCAGTGCCCCTTTCCCCCCCTTGGGTTCTTTTCTTGTCATGAGCGACTTTTTCGACATAATCCCCGCCAATGAAAAAAACTTCACCTACATCACGACTTTTTCCCCCCCATAGAAGCTCCATCCCCGAAGAAATCCCGAGTACCGTAGACAAAGATGCAACGCATCGAAAAATGGTGGGGGCAATGGTTCCTCCCCCCGCCCATCCAAAATGCGCTGCCATTAATTTTCCGCGAAGGGGGGAAAACCTCATTCAAACCCCACAATCAGGGGGCCAGCCACTCCCTGGGGCAAGAATAAAAAATTTTTGGGGATTATTTTTCCCGGGGCAATACTTCAAAACCACTTCACGCCCCTAAGAAAAAATCCCAAAAAAAAATTTTGCCACTGAAGATTTGGGGCCCAAAAATAAGGGGGGGGAAAAAACCGTGGACCTTTTTAGATGGGGAAGGGCAACCGTCGGGGCCTCCCTTAAAATGGCTCCAAGTTACAGAATTTGCTCCCCAAAAACCCCCAAAAAAAGGACCCAAAAGGGGTCAAAAACCCCCATTACCGGTCCCCCCTTTGGGGTCCCGAAGTGGACCCCCGGGGAACCCAAATAGTTTGGCAATCTGGGGGGAAAAAGCTCCATGTCAAAAAGAAACGGGTAACGTAACGCTTCGATTTTTTAAAGGGGAAAATTCCCTCACTCAGAAACAGGTGTGGCAAATACCCTAATAATCTCAAAAGATCGAAATCCCCGGCGTTTTATCTAAGGTTCCAGCGGAGAAAAACCCTTTCTAAAACTACCAAAAAGTTTAAAAATTTACCCCCAAAAAATTTTTCCTACCGTTTTCCCTTTTTTCCGTACCCCAAATTTCCCTTGGGCGTGGAAATCCACATTTTATACAACTTCCAAGGCAGATCCCCGAATACCCAGTGAAGTAAACTGGTTCAATGACTTTAGAGCCTTCCTGTGAGCCCCTGTCATTCCGCAACGGGTGCATTAAGGCAAAAAAGGTCCTTGGGGGTTGCAGCGTAAAATGCAGTCTAAAATGGTCCCTTTTTTGGGGGTTTTTTTCCCCCCTTTAAATCTGTCCCCTTACGGGGGGAAAGGGCCTTTTTTTTGGCTTGGAAAACGAAAAATTTTTTTACGGAAGCCAAAGAACTCCCTTTTTTAGACAGCATGTCAAAAAATTTTTCCCCCAAAAAAATCAGCTTTAAGTCCCCAAAATATCGCTCAAGTCGCAAACGAGATCAGGAAAAAAGCCACCACTTAAAAAACCCCTTTTTTTGATATACATCCCTGCGCACAGGGGGGGAAGAAAATGAAATTGCAGAAAAAAAAGGCCAAAAAAGCGATCGGAAAACCCCCCTTTGGGGGGCGAAACCCTTTTTCCCCGGAAGGGTGCACTAAAAGGGGGTCGTAATCTTTTTAAACATAACCAACTTCTGGAATGGGCCCAAGAAAACCCGCCAACTTTCGCCCTTCTTCCCCCTCCCAAACCCCCCCCCTCTTTCTGAAAAGGGGTCAAGAATTTTCCTTCTAAGGCTCGCCCAGAAACACTCCCCCCCAAAAGGCCCCCAAAAATTTTTAAAAAGGCTTGGATGACTCCCCCCTGTGCATCATTTAATACCAACGAGGGCTTGTGATCCCTTTTTTTCCCCACGGGGGGCCCCCGTTTTAACCAAAGGGGAAAAACCCCCCCAACAAACCCGGCCCCCAAAAACCCCCCCTCCTTCGGATGGCTTGCTATTTTAAGGATCTCAATTTTCCCAAAAAAAAAAAAGCCCCGTAAAATTCCCGGTTTATCCCATAGGTTCTAGCCCCTAGCCCAAATTTAAAAAATGAAATAAAAAAAATTGGTAGAAGCGCCGACCCCGTCTGGAAGCAATAGACCCGAAGCCTTTCCCAAATACTACTACTACTCCGTCTCTTTGAAAAATTTTTTTTTTTTTTTTTTTAAGTTGGGGTTTGGTTTGGGGTTTACCTATTACAGTTGTTTTGCTTGTTTAGACACTATTTTTTTAATTTTTTAAAAATCAAAATAACTATCACCAATGAATTAAAATTTCCCCCCCAAAAAATTTTTTTTTTACACAATTTTTTTTCGTAGTAAAAAAACTTAAATTTTTTAAAGAAAGTTCTTCGATTGATATGTAATTTTTCGTTTTTTTGGCGTTTAAAACATGTCACGGTTTTTGGGGGGTTTTGGCTTTGTACCTCCTTGGGGTTTTCAAATTGGCCCAAGGGCACGAGAGTTTTGAGGATGAAGATACTGTTTTTTAAGGAGCGCCTGAAAAGCAAGAATCGGACGGATGGAACTCATCTTTCCCGGGACGATTAACCCACAATTCTTAAAAAACTGAAATTTTTTTTGAGTACTATTTTTTCCCAAAATATTGGAATTTTTTTTTGGGATTTTAAATTTGGGGGGGTTTTGGGGGGGGAAAGGGACCTCTGCTTTTTTTGCTTTTTTTACCCCCCCAAATACCTTTTAAAAAAGCATGGTAGGAGCCGCCCTCAAAATCGAGACGAAGAGTCCATTAGTTCCTCATGGATGAGGGGGCGATTCACCACTGCCACGCTTCTCCCGTCTAAGGTCTACCACGCGAGCATCCCCACTCGCGAACAGTACAGTTGTTCCCTGTCCGAAAAGCAACACGATAGTACCACCCTCAAGAACCGGCCGAAAAGTCCATTGCTTCCTTATATGGCCCGGTTATTCCCGCCCGAGACCTACACCTGTGTCTTGTTCGAAAGCAACGCGATAAATAGCAGCACTACTACACATCCGTCACATCCCCCTAGCAGCACTACTACCATACCACGCTGCCTCTAATGACTCTTAAACGCCTTACTCTAAGATTCCTTCATTCGAAAGCAACGTGATAGAGGACAGCACTACCGACCTAAGTGGATCCTTTCTAATTTTAGAGACATGTTTCTTAGATTTTAGAGACAGGGCCACCAAAGGATTATAGACATTGGCTATCACAGCCCCCAGAATATCGTTTGGTATAGAAACTTGGAGAACTTTGTGTCTTGTGACCACAAAGGACTTTAACGTGCAAACCAGTCACCATTGCTTACAACCGGGGGTCTTCTGCCCATCAGGGTACGAACTCGCACCCTAAGAGATGTCAGTCCAACAACCTGCTCGGTAACATGCTCGCCATTAATCGATCTCCGGCCACCCGGGGACCAACGCTCCTTTTTTGATCCGCGTTATAAGTCGTCAGTTGGACGTTTCCAGCTGTCTATTTCTAGTCTCTAAGCGTTTATATATTTCGTTTAAGTATGTAGGTAGGTTTGTACATGTATAACTTCTGGTTTGTGTGCTTGATCAGAGACCCCGCTTATAATCTTCATCAAGAAGGACAGACATAGACAGAATTTTCTACTTTTCACAGACAGAGAAAGACACCCATGACGAAGGCGAGAATCGAGCCAGCACACCGTACAGTGCGAACACTGTTATCGAATGGCTGCGAATCAAAACCACCACTAGACCAGCCCCGTCCCCCCGCCTTTATAAGTACACGTCATTCCACCGCGGCTGCCACAAACCACGAGATGAATGCGTAGCAGGTCTATTGTGTGAATAGAACTAGGTCAGGCTATTTGTACATCCTTTCTCGCCTTGGTCTGCTACATATCTGGTAAGAGTAATGCCAAATGCGGGCAAACTCTATGGCCACTAAATTTACTTACGCATATGCAAAAAAATTCTGATACTAATTGATGATTCGATACGGGGCGGAGCGTGGTTTTGTTTGGTAGAAGACAGTATTTGACATTGGGGGGGGGGCTGTGACGTCACCAAGGCGGGCCGTTTGTAAGTTTTTGGAACTAATTAGCTCCAGCTGGTTTATTTGTGGGGCATAATTCAACGTTTTTTACATAGCTGTGACAACCCCGTAGGCTGGCTGGTCCGGTTTTTCTAAGAACAGTAAAGAGTACGGGAGATCAACCCTTCATTGCTGTGGAATCTGTCTGCTCATGCTCTTTGGCAACAAAATAGCGAGTCATCGCCTAAACTGTTTGCAAGAACTGGTTTCTCACTACTGTTTCTTCCTCGCGGCAACCCTGATGCACGCAAGACACGAACCCCGCGTTTGTACGCGCGGAGAGACAAGCAAGAGGAAACCGGTTCTTGTCGCCAATGTTTCGCCAAGCAGACCAGAATAACGGGAAGATCTATGCAATGAGGGTTTTTTTTTCCCTGCACTCTTTTCGAGTATGTTTTTTTATTTGTAGGCATAAGTGTGTGGAGCTGGAGACAGGGGCGAAAAACGATGACCGACTTGGGCTTCCACGAGGACACCGACCGCTGCTGTCGCGCCCATGACAAGTGCGACGGACACCTCAGATGGCCGCGCGAGCCAAGAACAACCTCACCAACAAGTCGCCCTTCACGCGTAAGCATAGAACCTAAAGTTTAAGTGGTTAAGTAGCAGGGTGGCGCAAACAAAAGTGGCCCCGTCAATGGAGATAAGAGTAAATAGAATTGTTGCCAATAAACAAACAATGTCCCATACAGGTTTGCTAAAGTAAAGCCTATTAATAGCCTCAATTTAAAAGCCCAACAAACGCTTGGCGAATATTTGATGTCAGCTACGCTATGGTTTGACAAGCTAGTTAAAGTTTTGTACATGAAACTGTGTCAAAAAAATACCTATGAGTGATTATTTCGGTCGTTATTAATCCTAGCGAAACGTTGTTTGGACCTTTTTTTTAATTACAAAACATTCAATTGATTTGCAAGATACAAAGTTTGGCATAAGAGGGCGTCTTCAAATAATACACACTAAGATCTTGAACTCGCCCAATAGTCCATGAGTACTCTAATTTTATTTTAATCCAATCCAACCAATAAATGCAAAAACAGTTTTGCCAAGTGGAGTCCGTTCAACGCTTTATAATCTTTTTAATCAAAAGGCTATTTCAACGTGTTGTCATACACTATTTTTTGTATAACGTGCAAAAAAGTATTTATTAATTGGCATTTTATTGATTGGCTTATTAATGATTTTATTTATTATAACGTTTAAATGATTTGAAGGTGTTATTTATATTAATGATTATTTGTTAAAATCACGTGCAAAAAAGTATTTCTTTAGATTGGCATTGAAATAAGAGGGCCAAAAATAAAGAATCCTTTTTCAAAAAAAAAATTTTTTCCCCCAAAATCAGATGCTCTTATTTATTTGTTGCACTAGGGGGTAAAAGTAACTTTGAAAAACGTTTCTTAAAAGCATCACTTTTGCCCCGATTATTGTTTTTAAAATTATTTTTTTTTTTCAGATATTAAAAAAAAAATTTTTTAAGTCAAAAATCGTGGCAAAAGTGGTTTTTTAAAGAAATCGTGTTTAAAAATTTTTTTTTGCCAAAGTACAAGAAAATTTAAAAGCATAAAATTTGGGGGTTTTTAAAAACTTTTTTGAGCGTGTGTTTTTTTTTGGCGGTTTTTTGGTTGGTGAAAAAATTCTTTTTTTTAACGTGATTTTTTTTTTTACTCTTTTTTCCCCAGTGCCAATAAAAAATACATTTTCCCACTTTTTTCAAAAAAAAGGGGGTTTTAAAAAAAATCAAAATTACCCTTTTTTTAAAATGTGAATTTACTTCACTTCGCCGTACCTTGCCGTAAAAAAATTTTTTCCCAATTAAAAAAAAACCTTATTTTTCACCTATTTTGAAAAAATATTTTTTTTAAAAAATTGCGTGAAAAAAATCCGTTTTAAAACCTAAAAATTTTAATATCAAAAGGGTTTCGAAAAGTTATATTTTTTAAAAAAAGTGAAAAAAATTTAAAATTTTTTTTCCCCCCAAAAGCTGAAAAAAGTATTTTTTTCACTCTTTTCAAAATCCCAACATTTAAAAAAAAAATTTTTCTATTTATAACCTTCAAAAAAATTCCAGAAATTTTTGATCTTTTTTTAATTTAAAAATTAGCGCGTAAATTTTTATTATTTTTTTTTTTTTTGATTTAAAAAAACAAAAAAATTTTTTTCCCTTTTTTGTATTTTCCAGGATTTTATCGATGCCGTATTTTCACGTAAAAAAATTAGCACGTAATCTTTTTCAACCAATGTTTTTTTTTTTTTTTTTCACGTAATTATAAACAAGAATTTTCATAAAAAACTAAAAAAAGTTTTTTTTTCCTGTTACTTAAATATTACTGAAGTTTAATCGGAAAAAAACTATTTTTCCAAAGAAATATAAAAACGCCGTTTCTAAAAACTAGTTTATACACTTAAAAAAAAAAAAAATCGAAACACAGCCCCCCCCAAAAATTTTTAAAAAAAAAAAACCCCCAAAAAACAATTTTTTTCCCCTTAATATTCTTTCGAAATTAATTAAATATTTTTTATCATCTGCTCGGATTTTTTTTTTAGTTCGAAGAAAAATTTAAAATATTTATTAATAAAAAAAGTAATGAAAAAAAGGGGGAAAATCATTAAAAAATAAAAATGAAAAAAATTTAAAAAAAAGGGCATAATTCCCTGAAAATATGCCTTGCCGCTTTCTTGGTAATAATTAAGAATAAAAAAAAATCGAATTGTGCTCATTTTTTTACTCTTTCCAAAGATTTATGAAAAATTATTTTGCTTCAAAAAGTTTTTAAAAAAATAAAAAATTTTCATGCCTTGTTGTTTGGAAAAAGTATTTTTAAAAGACCAAAATTGGGGAAATTTCCCAAAGTTAAAATTAAAAAAGGGAAAAACGCCGGGGGAAAAAAAGTAGATTTTATTTCCCTCCAGACGTACGACAGGGCGGGGGAAAAAATAAAGAAAATTGGTACGGGTCATAGCTTTCAAAAAAAAAAGGGAAATTTTTTAAAATCCGAGGGATAGAACCGATTTTTTAAGAGGGGTCGGACAGAAAAGGACGACAGACGACCCGGGAAAAACAGCAACAACAAAAGACAGACAGAGGACCCTCAACCACTTTTAAAACCTACTTTTTTAAAAATCAAAAAATTTAATTTTAAGTAATTCAAAGGGAAATTTTTCCCAAAATAGTAGATTTTTTCCGGGCCCCGGGGGGGAAAAGACAGACGGACAAAAAGTATGAAAGTTGGGGGGCTGAGGTCATTTGCTTTTTAAAAAAAAAAGAATTTTTAAGATCCGATGATTAGAAACCCATTTTGGGAAAGGGGGGGGACAGAAGACAGAAAAAACGGACGGACAGACAGACGGACAGACATACGAACAGACAGACATAACGAACAGACAGACAGATGGACAAAAAAGACAGTTGGCATCAACCGGGGTTTCAATACCCACATTTTATTTAAATGACTCAAAATTTTAATTTAAAAGCTAATTCAATGGGGAAAATTTGGGCCCACAGATAGCAGAATTTTTTGTCCGTCCGGACGTATAAAAAAGACGGAAAAAAAATATGAAAGTTGGGTATCTGGGGGTTATAGCTTTCAACAAAAAAAGAATTTTAAGATCCGATTATTAGAACCGATTTGGAAGGGGGGGACGGACGGACAGACGGACAGACAGACGACGGACAACGGGCATCGACCCCAGTCAATACCTACTTTTTCATTTTTTTTAAATTTTTTCAAAATTTAAAAAAAAAAAAGTAGGCTAAAAAAAGTGTATGAAACACGTGTGAAAAGTAACTTTTTAAAACACGTGTCCATTATTTCACTTTGCTCGTACCTCGCTCGGGAAAAAAAATCCACTAGTTTTGAAAGTGTTACTTTTCACACTTGTTTTCATAAAAACTATTTTATAATTGCGGAAAAAAAAAAACCGATTTTTACACCCCATAATTTTAATATCCAGGCGTTTCCCCAAAAAAAAAGACTTTTTTTAAGTGAGAAAAAGTACTTTTTTTTACTATTTTTTATAAATGGGCCCAAAATTTTTATGTAAAACTGTAAATTTCCCCCAAAATTTATGTTTAAATTTTAATCTGGGAACCATATTGATGCTTTGTCAGGGGGACTTTTTGTTACATTGAAAATACCGGGTGTTGTGTTTCTATCTCTTCTGGTACTAAAAACTTTCTGTTGTTTTTGAAAAAAAGAATAAGAATTTATGTTCAAATATTGACTTTAAACTATAAAAAAAATAGTTTACTTTTTGTAGTTCTAAAAGATTTATCGGGCTTCTTTAAGTAAAAACATTATGCACGTGAATTATTTTTGGGGAAAAAAAAGATATTTTATTTTTTTCAAGTAAATTTTAAAAAAAAAAGTGTAGGGAACGCATGTAAAAATAAACTTTTTAAAACAAATGTCATTATTTCACTCGCTTTTTCCTCGCTCGTGAAATAAATCCACTCTTTTTAAAAAATATTTCTTTTTACACTAGTTGCATAAAAAAACTATTTATGCAACAATGGGGGAAAAAAAACTTTTTAAAAAGAGTGAAAAAATGACAGTGTTTTCAAAAAATTTACTTAACAAAGCGTTTTCATACACTA
>JAFNEN010003323.1:0-15000 GCA_019343175.1 Oedothorax gibbosus
ATAAAAAAGAAACTCGTCTCTTGACCAGAGTACTAATTACGAGGCATAGCCCAATTATGGCCAATTACGGCCAACACATCCAATTACGCCTCGTAATTTAGAACCCTGGTCAAGAGACGAGTTTATTTTTTATGATTCCATTCTTTTCCCCCTTTTTGATTAGTAAGTGTCTCAATGTTTGTTACATTCGGATTATTCATTCAAGCTACAGACCTCTCCGAATAGCGAGCGTTATTTATAACCACCCGGTACTTACCTTTAATTTAGCACAGGAGTATTAAATTCCGTAAAACCAATTAATAGCTTCAAAAAATAGCTGTATTCTTTAAAGAACTCCAACACCCCAACCCCTTCCGCACAGAAAGGTCTGTTCCAATTTTCCCGAGACAAGTGCCTCGTGCTAGAACATAATGTGTTGGTGGTAAAAGGTGTTGTTTGTTTTCTTGCGTTTCTTTTTAGGGGAATGTTATGGCTGCGTAAGCGGTTTAGTTTTTGTGTGGTTCTAGTTCTTGTGTTTCAACCAAGTTGGGTTGGTAGGTCGACATACATATTCAGGTTTGTGTGCTTGGTCAGAGACCCGCTGATAAACCTTCGTCAAGTAAGACAGACACACTACACACACATAAGTGGATCCATCTAATTTTTAGAGACAGAGGCCAACTAGAGGATCCCCAAAATTGACTTGTCACCCCCAGGGGTATTGATTTGGTATGGGAACTTAGAGGACTTTGTGACCACGACGGATTTAACGTGCACCAGTCACCATTAGCGTACACGGGGGTCTTCGGAAGGCAGCGGGACTCGAACTCGCAACCTTAGGGATGCCAGTCCAAGACCTTACCGACCAGGCTATCCCGACCCTAAGTTGGGTATTGTGGCACTTGTTGAGTTGGGTTACGCAAATTTCGAGAATTTGGAGTCGGCTAGATGAGTGTTTTATAAAGGCTGGTGGTGCGTGGCTCGGATTTTTTGGTCGTTCATTCGTTTGTGTTTTGTTGCCTGTTTCTCAGAAAAGTTTCTAACGGAAGGCTAAGATCATGTCGGGCCCTCTGCAGTTGACGGTCCCCCGATCCGCAGTGACGCGTTTATGGATGTTGGGGCCATAGGCGGCCTCCGAATTTGGGGCCCCTCCCCCCCCCCCCCCAAACAGAAATTAGAATTTTTAAAAAATCTTAATACTCGTACAAATAAAAAAGCATGATGAAGGATGAACCAGTTTGTAAATTGGGATTCTTCCCTCCCCTTTTTTGGAACATGAAATGCTAGTGACGCAATCGGGACTGAAAAAAAGAACCATGGTCTGGGCTAAATATTACAAGAGACAAGAATTTCACTTATACTTTTAATGCCCTTATCTTATATTTACATACTTATTTTCCATTTACAACTTTTTCTTTTTGCAAATTCGTTTATCACCTCGTCGAAATCAATTTTTTTTTGTTTCATCTGATTCGATGTTCAGAATCGCTAAGGCGTTAAGGCGTATCTGTCCAATCATATTTCTCTGCACATTCTTTATTATTTTTAGTGCAGAGAAAGAACGGTCTCCAGTTGCATTGCTAATCGGAATTGTTAGATAAATACGCAACAGCGTTTCCACACATGAAAAGTCGATTTTAATTCGTGTTGCAGAAAGTTATACATTTCCGCTGGAGAGCAAAGGTGTTCTTTTCTTGCAAGTATTAAAAAATGTTTTATTTCGTCTCAAACACTGTCGTTGCAGTCGTTGTTAGGCTTAATATCCTCCCTTTACTTTGTTGTAAGTTTAGTGATCATGGATTCGACTTCGTCAGCTGAAACATCTTCTTTCTCCTCATCATTTAAAAAAACAATCCGAACAGACTATTGATTTTCTTATAGGACTTCAGTCTGTTATCGAGTTCAAAAATCAACTTATCACAAATAACATTAACGGTATTAATTTTGAAGTTTTTTCGTCCATTAACAACAATCTCATTCTCCACGTTTTCGTCGAAAATACAGTACAGCTGGGGAAAAAAAAAACGATCCACCCTTCGTTTTTCGGCTGCTATTGATCAGGGAATTTTGTGAAAGGTGTCATTTTTCAGGAAATAGCGTAAGGAATTCAGAACTGGCAACCAAAATTGTATAAGGGGTCGTCTACATATTAAAATGAGTACCAACTTTGAAAATTCCAATGGCAACACCCAATTTTTTTTATATAAAAATGTTTATCATCTTCAAAAATACCCCAGATCCCAAAATTTTTTTATTAATTTGCATTATTTGTTGAGATATAAGCATTCGAAGTTGAAGGCCCATAATGTTAAAAAAGTTTCACAAACTTTTATTTATACCTCCACAAATAAAATGAATTAAACCAACATTTTTTTTCATTATATACTTCATAATCTTCCAAAAACAAATCACACAAGTTTTTTCATCAATTTTTAATTTTTAATATTTTTTATTTAAATTTAAATAAGAAAAAATAAATTATGAATAGCAACCCCAAATTTTTGTTACATAAATCGATAAAGTAGATCAAGTAGAACCAAAATCCCGAATTTTTTAATTCAACAACAATTATTTGCCGAATTATTGTAAAAATACTGAAAAAAAACGAATTTTAGGGACCGTGTAAAAAATTACTTAGCAAATTGGATCCTAATTTGCATTATCGTTTTGGTGGTTGAAAGACGTTTTTGGTAAATGTTTATTCAAATTATTGATGTCTGTCAAATGTCTAAAAATCTTTTCTTGTTTCAAGTGCATACAATGTATTTTGTTTGTATAATTAACATTAAATTATATCGATTACTATATTTTTGAATGTATGTTATTTCCAATATTATTTATAATTATTTTATTATAAAATTTCCAATAACATGTTATTTTCCTCGATTTTTTTAATTATTAGAGATTACTTATTTATTTAGTTATTTAGTCAGTTAGTCAGTCAGTCGGTTAGTTAGTCAGTCAGTCGGTTAGTTAGTCGGTCAGTTAATTAGTCAGTCCGTTAGTTAGTCAGTCCGTAAGTTAGTCAGTCAGTAAGTTAGTCAGTCAGCAAGTTAGTCAGTCAGTAAGTTAGTCTGTCAGTAAGTTAGTCAGTCAGTAAGTTAGTCAGTTAGTCAGTCAGTCAGTAAGTTAGTCAGTTAGTCAGTCAGTCAGTAGGTTAGTTAGCCAGTCAGTCAATTAGTTAATCAGTGAGTCAATTAGTTAGTCAGTGAGTCAGTCAGTTCACTGACTAACTAATTGAAAGTCAGTTAGACTAAGTTAGTCAGTCTGGACTAACTAAAGGAGTGACTAACTAACGGAGTGATTAATTGACTGACTGACTAACTTACTGACTGACTAACTTACTGACTGACTGGCTAACTTACTGACTGACTAACTTACTGACTGACTAACTTACTGACTGACTAACTTACTGACTGACTAACTGACTGACTGACTGACTAACTTACTGACTGACTACTAAATTACTGACTGACTAACTTACTGACTGACTACTTACTGACTGACTGGCTAACTAACTAACTGACTGACTGACTAACTGATTAAATAACTGACTAAATAACTAAATAAATAAATAATCTCTAATATTTAAAAAAAATCGGGAAATGGACAAAAATCTGTTTTAGGGATTTAGACCCATTCGGGATTTTGACTCATTCGGGATTTCGGCCTGTCGGAATTTTTGGTTTGTCGGGATTTCGGCTGTCGGGATATGTCCCAGACCCAGTGTGCCGAATTTTAAACCAACCTTTTGTAGCAATATGAATGAAACAAAATTAGCATAAAATGTAAAACATAAATGTAATAATTATGTTTGTCTATCTGATTGTAACTAATCGCATTTGAAAATCTGTTCGTTATAAATAATCGTATATGTGACTTAATTTAAAATTAAAAACTTTTTCTCGTCTACCCTTTATTTTATTTCTGAATTTTAAAATCCAAAATTTTAAAAAAAGGTAAAAACATAAAAAAATCACAATATTAGGGAAAAAGGTTTTTAATTCTAGCATCTTTTGGCGAGATTAGGGTAACCCTTTTGCTAGATTGTCGTTTCGAAAAAACACCCTAAATATTACCTTTATCAATTTGGAGATTTCCCCCCAAACGAATTGAAAATTAATGCTTTAATATCTCAGCAAATAATGCAAAATGAATAATTCTTTTTTATACCTGGGGTATTTTGAAGTTGCTGAATATTTTTATGTAAAAAAAATTGGTGTGTTGCCATTGGAATTTTCAAAGTTGGTACTCATTTTAATATGTAGACGACCCCTTATACAATTTGGTTGCCAGTTCTTAATTCCTTACGCTATTTCCTGAAAAATGACCCCTTTTCACAAAATTCCCTGATCAATAGCAGCCGAAATATGAAGGGTGGATCGTTTTTTTTTTTCCCCAGCTGTACGTTTCTACAGTGCGTCGAAAATACAGTGCGTTCTTTTTACAATGCATTAAATCTCAATCAAAATTGAAAAAATTTCCAGTGTACCGTTACTATGCGATCGATTTTCAAAAATGGATATCTGTATTGTCTAAAATCTCCCGTCAAAAACAGATTTTGTAATTTTTATTACAATAAAAGTGGTGTTTTTTTTGGTTTATCGGGTTTGGTTTAAGCGGGTTTTTGGTCAAACAAATCGGGGGCCAACAAACCGTAGACAGACAGTATATAAATATTTGAAAGAATTGGAAATTCTCGGAACTCCGTGACGTCACGCTTGTATAGTTCGGTAAAAAGGAGACACGAAAAAGCGACAATTCGGCGGTCGGTCAATTATTATGTTTGTATGCAAACAGTTGTAAGTCTAGGTATTTGTTATTAATTTTGAAATTTGGGGGCCCTCGCAATCTTGGGGCCACAGGCGGCCGCCTCTAACGCCTATTGGTAAACGCGTCACTGCCGATCCGTCCGGTGCTTAGTCAAGAGTCTGAAATTGACCCAACCCTACTTCGGCAATCGATGGGACGTTAGTTTCCGTGATTCGCCCTGTGCCTTAGTCAAGAGTCGAGGAAATCACACGGGAGGAAAAACAGTAACCTAAATCTAGGAATGTTGATCAGCGCAGGGGTGCTATATGGCAATGTTTATCTACTGTTGGCGACTACAAAGAATTGTGTAGGATTTAAACGATTTGCTGTGTTGTGTTGTTTATATACTGATGGACGATGTAAATAATAATTTTTTTTCTTAATGACACTAAATATTATTATAGTTATTCAAACCGTAATTAAAAATATTATTATTATAATATGAATTATATATTATAGCGTAATTAAACATATAAATGTGCCCAATAATGCAGCTTCCGCCTGCATTATTGGGCACATTTTACGAACCGGGTGTTTAGATTTTTGTGTCCCACTTTCAATAATGCTATTCTTATGATATGTTACGCGGAAACTCGTTAAAAGAATTCCCTGTTTGTTAAGTCGGTTGTTAATCTACCACTGCTCTATTTAATCCCAGACCTGGTTAAGTCCTTTCGCTTCCCCCAGGTCTGTGATTAAATAGAGAGTTTGATATTTTCATTTTATAAAGTGGTGCAATTAATATAAATAATAAATTTGGCAGTCAAAGTAAAACAAATAATACCATTTGAATACGTAAATTGTTGTTGGTACACCAAAACCAGTTGTTGGACAAATGGGTGACATCGCAAAATGGGCACCCGACACTTTATTATGTCTGTGGTTGTCACTATAAACAATTTCATTGTGTGGAGTTTCGTTGCCGCGTAATAGTATGTCATAGAAATAGCATTATCGATTCCTTTGTTCTTGATGCGTTATATCCCGCAGCGAAAGTGTAAAGTTGAGTAACGCTCCCTCCAGCTCAGGTGCCAGCCTTCGTTACTCGACTTAATGATCTAAATTCAGATTTAAAATTGCATTTTGTATAGTCTGTAATAATGTGCTTTATTGATGCCGCGTGAAGTTTATTGTGTTGTTTCATAAAGAGTGCGAGTCCATAAAAATCGAGCAAAACTATTTGTAATATATTAAAGTAAATTGGGTGCAGGTTAAATTCTTACATGCATACCGTTGTACTTTAAATTCAATTAGCAATATTACGATATAGTTTAAAAACACACACATTATTTTATACCTCAAACGATAATGCGTAACGTGCGTTAAAACGAATTTCGATAGAATAAAATTTTAAAAATTGGAGTTTGGTTGCGCATATCATTGTTAGGACATGTCTTATGATGCGCAAATATACTATTTAAAAATTTTGTTACAAAAAACATTTATTTAAAGAATAACCTACAAAATTAAGCCAGTCACCTAACTGTCTGGTTTCCCAGCAACACACAATTTTTTAAAAAATTATAAATTGAATAACTTTAATTTTAAACTTGAAAGCATGGGGGAGCCATTTATAACCATCTATTATAGAAATATAATTTTTTTAAATATTTAAGAAATTAAAATTTCGGTTAAAACTTTTAATTTAAATCTCATGCGTTGAAAACGAATTTACACTTCAGCTAATTTGCTTATCCCTCAGAGGGATATACAATACATCAAACTGGTCAGGGTTTAAAAAAAACCCATTAAAAAAAAGCACAGTCCGGGTGGTTTTTTTTTTTTAAATTCAACCTTATAATGTTACTGTTTGGTTTAAATTTTAAGTATTATTTTAAGAAGAGAGCAATATCAGTCAAGAGAAAAACTCGTTCTAAATTAATATATATATTTTTAATTAAAATGATTTTTAATGAAAAAAATCAATTTTCAACCTTGATTTACGTTCTCCTTTAGGATCTTAATATGAAATAAAGTGAGTTTGCATGATAATTTTTTTAATTAAAAAAAAAATGATTGATTACAGAGTTTTACCTTGATATAAGAAGCAATGACATTGAACCAGTTTTTTTTTTAAATTTTCAATTCCGAGTATATTCGTTAATATTTAGCTTTTTTAATTTTATATTTACAAATTTAATTGAAGTAAACAAACTCCCTGCATGAACTGAGCGAAGGTGATCAGATGTTTAATAAGAATTGTATACTAACATTTTTCAGGAAAACAAAATACTTTTGTAACTGGGCTTAAAAAATCATTAACTCTTTACTTAGTTACTTTACTACATAGTACTTTAGCCTTCTTTACTAATACAGTAAGATAGTATGATAAATGCGTCAGAGATGTAATCAAATATTTTTATTTTTTTTTTAAAATAAAACCTGCCCAGGTTTTTTTGGGTTTGTGCGCGGGTGCAAACCCTGAAACTGGTTCCTTATTTTGTAAGAAATTATCAAATTACTTTTTTCAAAATCAATCATCATTACATAAATTTAGTATATTTTAAAATCAAGTTGAAAGCAACAATACAAAAAGCACACATACAAAAATAAAATGCTGTTTATTGAACAAGGTTTATTTAAATACAAATAATGGACACAGAATTGTTCTTGTAGTAGTACCATCAGAGTTATTTAGTCTTAATTTGGTTCATCATTTCTTGATTAGTAGAGTATTAACCAAAAAACACCCATAATTGATATCAATAAATGACACACAAAAACGAGCATCATTTAGTCATGTTTTAGCATCACGTCTCCTGAGAACAAAAGTATGATTGCTAACTGACTTTAGATGTTCTATAAAAAACCACTGAAATTTAGAACACACACACAAAATAAATAGTATACAGACGAAATTGTAGTTTTAGTAATAAATGGTGTGATGTCATTTTTTAAAAAATTCTTCAAAAGATGGCATCTTTTTAAACATAAATACTGAATTTTAAAAAAGAGTAAATATCCATAGCTCAAACTCTGTTTGGAAATCTACTTTGTAAATCAAAAGTCAGTTATGACTAAAAAATGCCCAACTTGTAGGGTAAAAAAGTTTTAATGTACTTTTTATGACTAAAAAGTTTCATTTAATTGGCCTTAAAACAAAAAAAATACTTTAGCTTGTAGCTATCATACAAGTTAAGAAATTCAAGTTTGAATGATGAAATGTTGAGCATTTTTAACAAAAATTAACTAATTACTAATTACCCAAGTGCATTTTTTTGCCATTTCTATTTATAAATAGGCAAAGACTTGATTTACAAAGACTCAAAAATCCGAGAGGGTCATCTTAAATTGGTTGAATTTGTGTTGATTAGGAATAACCCATAAGCAACATAGGGCTAAAAAAAAATACATAATTATTTTCAAGATATATACACACAAGATTATAAATTATCACAATTGTACTCTCTTTTTAAAATGCTATTAAAAATTAATCGCCTAAATTTACCAGGGCAAAAAAATGTATTTAATGAATTGTTTCTTAATTTTTGATAAGCATAATAACATATAAAACTCCACAATTAAAATTATATCCTGATTTACATGTGAAGGATTACAAACATCAAAGTCAGATACAGAATTTAGTAATTGTGTCAAGAAGGTGGCCCATTCTTTTAATAAGTTCAGAAAACTATTATCTATCGGTAGATTCAAAGGATCATAATACTCTATTCTTAACTTTTTAAAATCAATTATTATCAATAGCCAATGAGAGTTAACATTAAAAGGGATAAAACATAAATTTGCATCTTTAATACTGGTAAAATATCGATAAATTTTTCTCTTGTCTCTCATAGCAGATTCAGACTGATCATATGTTAAACATTCACAACCTTGAACACTGACAGAAATTCTATATAGAAAAGCATCAATTATTGTACCATACAAACAACCTTTCCTGAAAATATTTGATACCGATTGTATAAAGAGTTCTTCTTCTAAAGTAATTGAATCATCTAAAGATTTTAACATATACAAAGCTATTTCCATACCATTTACCTTTAAAACACATTCTGACATAGTTTTCACACTGAAATTTATATTAAAACAACTAAATGTCTTCAATGATTGAACACATTGTAAAATAGGATCAAAAACATTTGTTGTTAGTGAACCACATAAAGTTTCATAGATATACTTCCGAAATTTTAAAATATTAAATGCCAAACTTGTATCATAGTTATGGACAATTTGATGAGCATAGTAGCACACAAACACGCCACAACTGATACTATCTTGCTGTAAACAATGCAAAGGACAATTTACCTGGAAGTCTATTTTGAATATAGATTTTAAATTTCTAATTAAAGATGTTAATTCCGCTTTGCAATCATTCTTTTGTGGATCATAAACATCAAGTGTTTCTGTATTTTTATCAACCTTAACTAAAATCCAATGCAAATTACCAACACAAATAGGAATTAGTAAATTTGAATATTCATAAGAGTCTATTGGTAAAACACAAGTTGACATTGTCTGGGCAACTGTAGAGCGTACAGCTTGAATGCTACCTGACTTTTCACATAGAATATGAAAGAAAGCATCAACAATTTCGTCATACAACCAACCTCGGACAAAGTCATTAGATAACAATTTTAACCCTTTTTCCTCTTCATCACTTATAGATGTATCAATCGATTTCAATCCCAGGAAAGTTAAAGAGTGACCACCAATAGTGATTGGGACGAAATCAGAATTTAAGTCAGATGTGAAGGAATCGTCACAAATTTTGATGCGCTTAGATGGAGAATTACCTAAACTTATTTTTCTCTTTTTAGAACATACTTTTTGTCGGCGCTTGCTTGTTTTAAATAAGTTAGATTGAGGTACTAGTTTTTGATTTGGAGGAACTTTGGAATAGGGAATAACACTGTTAGATTTTAAGTAATCAGCATTAACAATACCCTCAGAAACTGAAGCTAATGTATTTAAAGAAGTCAAAATATTCCCTAAAAAGACATCTTGCACTGCCGGATTTTTTATTAAGTTTAACAGCTTGTCACATAATTTTTTGCAGGCAGCAACTCTGTTTTCATTTAAGAGGGGGTTACACATATTGTGAGTATTATCAGAATAATTGTCAACTTTATTATAGAAAGACACATTTAAATCTAAATCATCAGAGTCGCAAAGTTCTTCACTACAAGTAATTTTTTGTCTAACGTTGTTAAGGGCATGCACTTTATGTATATGCTTACATAGATTTACACACTCTGTATCTGGGCAAGTGCACCGGTACAAATGGCTGCATAATGAGGTACAGCACCTTTCAGCACATTTAAAATAACAGTAGTCTTGCAATAAACAAGTGTCATGTACAAGAGTAACTGTGTATTTTATGTTTTGATGGGATTGGGAGCTAACACTCCACAAGTTGCTATCAAGATCAGTCACCTCATCATCAGGGATTTTTCTACTTTTTAAGTGCCGCTTTGTTATCTCCGAATTTAAGTTTACAGGAATAAAACCGTATATCTTTTTAATTCTATGGTCCATAAAACGGTCCTCCTCCATCTGTAAAAGCACATTGATTAACTTATCCATGCGGCGATTAAAAACACCTTCAAAATAAATCCTTTTAAGCTTACTGTGAAATGATTCACAGTAATTATTTGTGTCCGATGAGGCATGTGGAAAAGTCCTGTAACACCCAGCCCATTTTTCAACTCTACCAAAATAGTTTTGAATGAAATAAAGTATAAAACCTGAAGTCTGGGGGGAATAGCAATCAAGCAATTTTTTAAGCAATGCACAAAAGTTAGAACGGGATTTTTCATTTAATAATTCAACCAAAATTGTATAAATCTCAGTGCGAGCATCACAAGTCCTTACTCTAGAATTTAACTTCTTTTGCCAACTGTTTAACAGGTGCCACTTGCACAATAAATGCCTAACAGGTCCAAAGACAGATTGAAATGCTCGAAATGTCACCTGGTCATCATCGGTCATAATACAATTAATATTAATGTTTTGATGCTTTATTTTTAAACTAAGACTTTTAAATAAACAAGTTATTACGTCTAACTCAAAGGAGTTGGTTATGAAATGAGCAACAGGATAGCCATTGTTGAATTCATCAGGGATAATTATATTAATTAGATAAAAATCATATTGGTTAGTGCTGTGAGTGGCATCAATAAATAAAACTCTATGACTGGAAGTCATTAATTTTTCCATTTGTTCCTTAGTTTGAAAACCAAAAGCAAAAATTAAATCACACTTAGAAAGGTAATCAAGGTCTTTAGGTCCATAAATAGTCCGCTATTTTGCGGCTTAAAAATTAAAACGGATCATACTTTTCTTTTCTTAATTGTTCTATAATAGCAGTCACAGAAGCTAGATCATTATTGGGATAGAAAGAATTTGTTAAACATCTAGAATAAGACTTTATAGTTTTGCGAGAAATAATGCTTGTTTAACTGGAAAAAATCTCGATTATCCCGAGTTCCCAAATTTTCTCTCAGCATACTTTGAATTTTTGAACTGGTATAGACATGAACAATTGCAACTTGATAGAATTTCTGACACTTAGGCTTAAAGGATGGAACTAATATTTTGAACATTTACTGAATGATTATGTTTGCAGAAATAAGCAACAGTTACCAAATTATCTTCCTCACAAACAGAAATTCTTACTGGGCACTTGATATTGATGGGATGGTACCTTTTCGATTTTTCGGCAAGTTTTTCTTATGGATTTTGAAAATCCTTCCACAACATAAAATTGGCACGAGTAATAATGATATATCTTAGAGTTACCTCTTTTACTACCAGTTAGTTTCTTAAAAGATGTGAAAGTGGATGCTCCCTCATACTCAAGCCACCTTTGAAAAGATATCATTGAATCAAAAGTAAACAATTTTAAGTTTTCATCCTGCTTAGACACAGTATGACTGGTTGCACTTCATTTTGGCCTTCATTTAAAATTAATATTGGGAACTACATCTAGGCACTGATTTAATTTTTCTAGAAGAGTCATTAACATCATTGGAATTGAATGGGACGACAACTATTTCTGATTCATTCGCTACCTTATTTTTACAGTTAGTTTGTGATGCTTTGAAAAAGAATTCTTGGATTCAAATGATTTAAAACATATCTCACATTTTTTTTTAAACAAAGGAGTTTTGACATTGCACTTAAATTTTTTTATGTGGTGGCTAAAAGAGGAACGGGAAGAGTATGTTTTCAGACATATGTCGCACCTTCTAGGATATTGGACTGCTTTGCCACCACCTCCTACAACCTGCTTAGATAAGCTGTCGGAATTAACACTAAGCAGGGCAAATCTATTTGATGTTTTAATATTATAAGTCAATGGAAGATATTTTATATTGCCTTTCTTTGAAATTTTGTTCAGTGCCTCATAAGGCGGCTTTGGAGCAGAAGGGGTCTCGGGGAGCACAGGAGAAGAGTAAGAAGGCGGCTTGGGAACAGAAGGGGCGTTAGGAAGCACAGTAGAAGATTTACAAGGTGGCTTGGAAACAGAAGGGGCCTTAGGAAGCACAGGAGAAGAGTAAGAAGGCGGCTTGGGAACAGAAGGGGCCTTGGGAAGTACAGAAGCAGAGTTACATGGGGGCTTGGGAACAGAAGGGACCTTAGGAAGCACAGGAGCAGAGTTAAAAGGCGGCTTGGGAACAAAAGGGGCCTTAACAAGTACAGGAAAAGAGTTACATGGGGGCTTGGGAACAGAAGGGACCTTAGGAAGCACACGAGCAGAGTTAAAAGGCGGCTTGGGAACAAAAGGGGCCTTAACAAGTACAGGAAAAGAGTTACAAGGTGGCTTGGGAACAAAAGGGGCCTTAACAAGCACAGGAGCAGAGTTAAAAGGCGGCTTGGGAACAGAAGGGGCCTTGGGAAGTACAGGAGCAGAGTTACATGGGGGCTTGGGAACAAAAGGGGCCTTAGGAAGCACAGGAGAAGAGTAAGAAGGCGGCTTGGGAACAGAAGGGGCGTTAGGAAGCACAGTAGAAGATTTACAAGGTGGCTTGGAAACAGAAGGGGCCTTAGGAAGCACAGGAGAAGAGTAAGAAGGCGGCTTGGGAACAGAAGGGGCCTTGGGAAGTACAGGAGCAGAGTTACATGGGGGCTTGGGAACAGAAGGGACCTTAGGAAGCACAGGAGCAGAGTTAAAAGGCGGCTTTGGGAACAAAAGGGGGCCTTAACAAGTACAGGAAAAGAGTTACATGGGGGCTTGGGAACAGAAGGGACCTTAGGAAGCACACGAGCAGAGTTAAAAGGCGGCTTGGGAACAAAAGGGGCCTTAACAAGTACAGGAAAAGAGTTACAAGGTGGCTTGGGAACAAAAGGGCCTTAACAAGCACAGGAGCAGAGTTAAAAGCAGCTTGGGAACAGAAGGGGCCTTGGGAAGTACAGGAGCAGAGTTACATGGGGGCTTGGGAACAAAAGGGGCCTTAGGAAGCACAGGAGAAGAGTAAGAAGGCGGCTTGGAACAGAAGGGGCGTTAGGAAGCACAGTAGAAGATTTACAAGGTGGCTTGGAAACAGAAGGGCCTTAGGAAGCACAGGAGAAGAGTAAGAAGCGGCTTGGGGAAAAGAAGGGGCCTTGGGAAGTACAGGAGCAGAGTTACATGGGGGCTTGGGAACAGAAGGGACCTTAGGAAGCACAGGAGCAGAGTTAAAAGCGGCTTGGGAACAAAAGGGGCCTTAACAAGTACAGGAAAAGAGTTACATGGGGCTTGGGAACAGAAGGGACCTTAGGAAGCACACGAGCAGAGTTAAAAGGCGGCTTGGGAACAAAAGGGGCCTTAACAAGTACAGGAAAAGAGTTACAAGGTGGCTTGGGAACAAAAGGGGCCTTAACAAGCACAGGAGCAGAGTTAAAAGGCGGCTTGGGAACAGAAGGGGCCTTGGGAAGTACAGGAGCAGAGTTACATGGGGGCTTGGGAACAAAAGGGGCCTTAGGAAGCACAGGAGAAGAGTAAGAAGGCGGCTTGGGAACAGAAGGGGCGTTAGGAAGCACAGTAGAAGATTTACAAGGTGGCTTGGAAACAGAAGGGGCCTTAGGAAGCACAGGAGAAGAGTAAGAAGCGCGCTTGGGAACAGAAGGGGCGTTAGGAAGCACAGTAGAAGATTTACAAGGTGGCTTGGAAACAGAAGGGACCTTAGGAAGCACAGGAGAAGAGTAAGAAGGCAGCTTGTGAACAGAAGGGGCCTTAACAAGCACAGGAGCAGAGTTAAAAGGCGGCTTGGGAACAGAAGGGGCCTTGGGAAGTACAGGAGCAGAGTTACATGGGGGCTTGGGAACAAAAGGGGCCTTAGGAAGCACAGGAGAAGAGTAAGAAGGCGGCTTGGGAACAGAAGGGGCATTAGGAAGCACAGTAGAAGATTTACAAGGTGGCTTGGAAACAGAAGGGGCCTTAGGAAGCACAGGAGAAGAGTAAGAAGCGCGCTTGGGAACAGAAGGGGCGTTAGGAAGCACAGTAGAAGATTTACAAGGTGGCTTGGAAACAGAAGGGGCCTTAGGAAGCACAGGAGAAGAGTAAGAAGCGCGCTTGGGAACAGAAGGGGCGTTAGGAAGCACAGTAGAAGATTTACAAGGTGGCTTGAAAACAGAAGGGGCCTTAACAAGCACAGGAGCAGAGTTAAAAGGCGGCTTGGGAATAGAAGGGACATTAGGAAGCACATGAGCAGAGTTAAAAGGCGGCTTGGGAACAGAAGGGGCCTTAGGAAGGGGCAAAACATGCACTTTAGAAGGATAAGTGTGAGGTTTAGGCCTAACAGAAGACGGTAGGGGAGGAAAGTCATCAAAACCTAAATAAACATCATTTACCTGCTTACTTGAATCAACAACAGAATGCACTTTCCCCACAAGCAATTTTCCCAGACGCTCATTTCCTTGAGATTAAGGTGAAGACCATCCTTGGCTAGAAAGTCTTTCCATGATGGTTTGGGAGATCTACAAAAGAAAAGAGAACATTAGAATCACAAGTTTTTCTAAACCAGTATTTATATCACTGATTTTCTGATTTAGAGCATCAAGATTTGGAACATAATAACGGTGGGTGAGATCTTCTTCACGAGGTATAACAGCCGATACAACAACCTTTACCTGAGGATTGAGCCGGAATATTCCATCGAATAAACACTCAAACTTGCGCAGGATCCCTGAAACAAAATCTCGATTAGTATTGTTTGTTCCGACATGTACAACAACACAGTCGTACGATTTCTTCATTGAAGAAATCTC
>JAFNEN010003324.1:0-11380 GCA_019343175.1 Oedothorax gibbosus
CCCCGGACTAAAACTTTAAAAAATTTTTTTGGGTCTCACAAATTATTTCCCCAAACCCCAGTAAGGGATCTTGGTTCCCAAAAACATTTTCCAAAAAATTTTAGTCACTTACAATCGCCAATCTAAAATTCGAATTTTGCGATTTTTAAAAACAAAAAGTAAAAAACGTTTCACTCATGGTAGATCAGCAATTTTAAAACCCCCCAAAAAATAACCACGGGCCTTGAGAAATATTAAAGCAAGTTTTTCCCCTAACATTAAACCCTTTTTTCCAAAAGATTTTTTAAAAGAGGTATTTTGGAGTGTAGTAAAAATTTTAAAAAATTGGGGGGGGTTTTTTTTGGGTTTAAGGGATTTTCAAAAGAAAATTTTTGTAAAAAAATCGCTTTTTTTTGTGATTTTTTTTGGGGGTTTGGGGGTAATAGGGTACTTGCAGTATCAAAAAAACCCCTTTCCAAAATTTTTTAAAAATTTTTTTTTTTTTGGGGGGAAAAAACCCAAATAAAAAAAACGTATATTTTTTTTTGCAAAAAAATTTTTTTAAAAAATTTAATAAAATCATTTTTAAATGGTTTTTTTTTCCCCGGTTTCTCACGTGTCAAAAACCCCCGTCGTTTTGGGCTGGGGGGTCATAGTATAAAACAAACCGGGTGTCATGTTTTTTTTTTTAAAAATTTTAAACCCGGGTTTTAACTAAATTTTTTAAAATTAAAAAAAAAGGGAAAATAAGATAAGGGGGTGGGGGGTTTTTTACAAAGGGATGGGGTTAAAAAATTTTTTTTTAAAAAGTAATTCCAAAATGATGTTTAAAAAGTTTGTTTATAGTTACAAAAATTTTGAAAAATTAGAACGACGCGGAAAACCAAAAAACTTTTTTTGGGGGGGTTTATTTTTTTTCCCTTTAATTTTTAAAAAAATTTATTCTTCCCCTTTTTTAAAAAAATGGGGGGGGAAATTTTTTAAAAAAAAAAAAAAAAAAAAAAAAAAAAATTTAGGGGGGTCTAAAAACTTTTGCCCTTAGAAAAATTTAAAAAACCCAAAAAATTTTTTTTAGTCAATACCCAAATTAAATTTTTAAGCCCGTCAAAGTCGGGGGAAGCGCCGCCCCCCTTAGCAATTTAAATTGGTTTTTAAATTTTTTGGGTTTCTTTAAAAAGGTAAAATATAAAAATACTGAAGTGCAATTTTAAAAATTTTTAAAATAAAAATTATAAAAACTCCTTAAACAAAAATTCTTTTTTAAAAAACCTTGCAAAAAACCTTTTAGTTTTTAAAAAAGGGGTTGCAATAAGGAGACAAAACTTGTGTGGCACAAAATTGGCAAGATGATTAGTTTACGGTTTGTTTGAAAAACTTTTTAAAAAATCTTTTTCTTTTCCAAAAATTTTTCCCCTGGATTTTAACTTTTTGGGGCCTTAATTGGGGAACTTCAAACGAAAATAACATGTTTCCCCCAAATTTTTAAAAACGTGAAATTTAAAAATTTGTTTTTTTTTTTGTTAAATTGCCCCTGGGCACTAGATTTTCCCCCTTTAAGGGGGTCGTTTTTGGGGGCTAGAGCAAAACCCGAATTGCTAATGAAAAAATTTTTGGGAACCATTCTTGGGAAAACCCTAGCCCCTAATTGGAACACCAATCAAAGGGGGTGCAGAAATAAAAAACGGGAAAAAACTAGGGTCAGCTGAAAAACCCATAGCTCGGTTTTGGGGTTTTTTAAAACCCCTGCCCAAGTGACGGGCCCGGAGCAGGCACCCGACCCCCCCCCTGGGGGACTTGACAAAAAAAAATTTTTGGCTTAAAATGGTTCTTTTGCGAAAAAAAATTTTGACTCGTATTTTTTTCTTTTTTTAAAATTTCCCCCCATAAAAGGGGGAAAAAAGAAAATTTTAAAATTGGGTGAAAAATTATCCCAAAAAGGGCTTTGGGGGGGGGCCGTGGTACTGGGATGACACTAGTGACTAAAAACAAAGTTTGGGAAAAAACCCCTTCTGGAATCTTTTCCCCCAAATTTTGAACTATCCGCTTCGGGGTAAAAACCCCCACCATTATTAAAAATTTTTTTTTTAAAAATTTAAATATTTTTAAAACCAGTTTAAAAAAACAAAAAAAAAAAAATAAAAAACCCCTTTTTTTTTAATAAAAAGTGACGCGGCCAATCAAAATGTTTGTGATCAGTGACATAAGAAAAAACAAAAACCATTTAAAAAAGTTTTTTTTATGAAAATTTTTTAAAGGATTTATTTTGGGCAAAAAAATAAAAATACGTTTTTATAAATTTTGGGGTTAAACTATAATTTAATTAAATTGGAAGCTATTTTTTGCGATACTGTCAAGTACCCCATTCTTAAAAAATGATCGAAGGTTAAGTCCAGCAGATACTGCTTATAAATGATAATATCAAGTGCAATACAAATACTATTATCTATCTGGCATGGTTTTTAAAATGACCAAAACTTGTTTTATGAATTTTTATCAGAGCAAACGTATTACCAATAAGCTGGCCAATCAAATAACCAATAGTTATTTAAGCCAACTAGTGGACCGTGAATTGCTTTATTATAGTGCGGTGGGCTTTTAGTTTCACTCGACCTCAGGGGAAGCGGTCTCGTGATGATAACAATGAGCAATGGACAGTGCTTAATTAAAGTAGGGGTATTGTCACGGTGCTTGCGTTCGAATGGTTTTTCACTAATAACGTGGCGTAAAAAAGTTTATGCCTACAACAAGGGTAGAATAATTACATAGAACTACACCGATCAAATGTTACTCTTAAATGTGCGCGTGGGGGTAAATTACGATAGTAAATATGTTTGGTCGTGAAACTTGTGGTGTGTCGTACAAATTTTGTCTTATTTAATTTCCTTTACATAATTTTGGTAGTTACTTGTGTTTCCATTGGAGTCGTACATTGAGAAAATTACAAAACAGTACATGACCAATAAGGAATAAGTGAGTTTTCATGGACAGCATTTAGGTTTCCGTGGAGATATTCCAATGTACAATATTGTAGTTTCCGTGGAGATATTCATGAGCATCATCGTTGTTTTCACATAGCTAAGGTCAGGAGTACTCTTATCTACTTTTACACCGAGGGCACTAGGCCGAAGGAGTACTACGTGTTCGGGCTACTGTGCTGGTGACGTAAAGCCGATAAAGTGTCATTTTTCGCAACGATCTGTTATATGAATTAATATGATATTAAAAAGTATCTTTTTTGCACGTTGTCATAAAAAAAATATTTGTGGTGGATTTTTAATTTATAGTATTTGCATTGCCATGTTAAAATTTAAAATTTTTAAGAATACATTAGTTGCAGCAAAAATCGTGGACTTTAATAATGACTTTTTAATATTCCTCAGATCCTCACGTTTGTCTATACCATCACTTTTAACTATTGTGCCACAAAAACCCACGTCTGAAAGTTCAAACCTGTATGTTTGTGTATTTATATCTGTACCAAAAATTTCTCCACTACTAATTCTAATCTTTAGATCGCAAAGTCTGTGTTTTAGACAGTAATAATATGACAAAACGTAGTGTCTTTGTTATCTAATTTTTTAATGAGTGGGTGTGTGTTATGTTTTTTCACACTAAAAATGATTTAAGAAAAGCATTAAAATGATGTAGTATTGTAAGACATCATTTGTTCAATAAGAAGTTGTTACAGACCTAGCCATAAACGTCAGAATAATTATGTACACTGATAAGGAATGCAACAATGGGGTTTTGGTTTTTTAATTTTCTTATTTTAGTTTGTGTCAAAAAGCGTACTGCGAATATGTTGACAAGTTTTAAACTGATTATTGTTAAAGTGTGATGAGCAACTGAAATATTGGATATTTTTTATTATTTTAAGGGTGCTATTTTCCGAAAAAGTTCTTAAATGTTAAGTGTTAATAGTTGGTATGCGCGCCCTTGCTTTTCATGCCGGACAGGTCACAGGTCTTAGCTCGAAAGGGTCACAGGTTCCACTACCTCAAGGAAATATAATAATCTCCTATTCTGATATGAGATCGGTGTGATTTGCTGCGCATGGGCCCCTTAACCAGGAGTTTAAGGGGCTTTCAATAATCGTCCGTGTTCAACTTGCCAGAACCGTGCATGATATAATTGGCTTGTTTCTATTTCACGATTAGGCGCAATGAACTGCCCAAAATGTGTCAACATTCCACTCATAATTCATACAACACTCGATATGAGCTGGGGGGCACGCTGTCGATAACATGTGACTCGCCTTGTCATGCGGTATGCCCAGGTTACGGGTCCGGGGGGGGCATCGTCCAATAATAACTGCCGACCTAAATCCGATATAGTGCAATAAAAAATCCGCACATATAATTCCTCTGTGTAAGTGCAGCATAGATATCATGAGTTACAGTATTAGATTGGCACATCACCGTACTCTAATTCTAACGCCGGAACGCGCATGGGGACAAAAGTAAGAGGGAAAATTGTGGCCAGTGTTGCTGCCACTTTAAGGAGAAAAATACTACGAAAAAAATACATTTAATTCTAAAATTAAGCAAAATAAATACTAGAAAAGGTATTAAAAGTCTCACTAAAAAGATTCCACATGCAGCTAGTATTTTTACGATATTCTTTATTTAATTTTAGAATTGAAATGGTATTTTGTCCGTGGGATTATTTTTTCTCCTTAAAGTGTTGCGAGCAACACTGGGTCCATTTTGCCCTCTTCTTTGGCCTCTATGATGCGCGTCCCGTCGTGTAGCCTTGGAGGGCACGTGATCCGCCAATCTAATACTTTAGTAACTATGACTATTCTATGAAGTGCACGTTCAATATTTTGTAATCATCCCTGTACGATGCCACCGCTTAAAATTTGATTAAAACTAATAAAAATAAATTCAGTCGGAAACTCGGAAATATGGACACCAACACTATAAAAAGGCAAACGTAAACTGACCAATGTCCAAAATCATACCATGTGCACACATACTATGAAGAGTATAAAACCTACCAAAGCGCTTAATTGTACATTTCTGATTCCGAACAAGTAACCCACAATAAAGTACCAATTGCAAATTATTTTCTAAATAAGGACGATAGCGATAAAGTGATTTTACTCCAAAAATAGTCCTCATTTTCCTTTTCAAGGGGGGGCTATCTGGTCATCATTGTGATAAAAAGAACTATACATTTATCGAGTTAGGCCGTTCGTGCCGGCAACGCTATTCAAGACTGCTTTTCTTTGATTTTATCTAGGAGTATAGTGATACAGATAGCGGAATAGTTTTTCCTCGCCAAGATTCGCGATGCGATCAACGCAAGCATAATTGAAAAACACATATCGCGAAAATTGGCAAGTAGTACGGACACTTAATTTTACTGAAATGCGTAGTGATTTTTTATTGTACATTTAAGATGGATTGTCAGTTCCCATAGATCTAGTGCATTAGTTTTTTGGAATCTCAACTTCCGCAGAAGTATTGCATTTGCAGTTAGCCCTTTTTCTCCCCGTAGGGGCAATCAGAATCATAACATCGAAATGAAACAAATTTGAAACGAAAATGTTATCTAGTTATTTAATATATAGTTTTTGAAGTATTCAAATGCCCCAAAATATAACAGCAAGATGTCGACACTATTTTAAAGGAATTTATCAATTTATAATTACGCAGATGTTATTTCCTTTTCATTTTGTCTTAAAATTGAGACTGTTCTACACGATGAATTCCCCTTACCTGTGAAACATGGGACAACATGGCAAACCAATACTTCTGGCTGAAATTTGTTGATTTCAAAACTAATATTCATTTGTGCTCTACGTGGGACGATAGCCCTGCTGTAAAATAGCAATTTAGTGATTAAACATTGACTATGGTGAGAATTATGTATTTAAATGGTCTGTCCAGCGATAAATTATTTTTGAAAAACATAATTCAATGCTTAATTTGGATTCGAAGGTGTATTAACAGATGTTTGTGAAAGTCGAATAGTTAAATCATAATTAAAGCTATTATGATATGAAGAATTCAGGCGGAAGTGCACTTTTGGTTTATTAACAAGTAGTATATTTTCACAAAGACAACTGTAACTAACTCAGAACTTCTGCAACACAACTAAACGCTGTGCTTGCGTCTAAAAAACGCACCTACAGTATTTAATTTTTATATCTATTCCTTTCTCTAGAAAAAAAGTCAAAAATTAAACTTGAAATACAAGTGTCAAAAACCACACCGAACCGATAATTGTGTTAAATTACTTTTTTCACTAAATAACATAATATAATAAGAGCCATTAACCATAATACTGCCGTGGGCAGGTAAACATGCATTAATCGCAACCATGAAGTTGTACTATTGTTTCATAACTGATCTGCGGGGAAAAAAAAAACTCTCAGTATGTTTTCTTAAATTTGGTTAAGCTTAATTGATGCTTGCACAATGTGGAAAGTCATTAGGGAAGCTACCGGAAGGCTTTTTGGAGGTTTTTTAAAAGTGCCTGTTTAAAGAAGAGAAGAAGGTTGTTTGCAAGACAAACTGCTCTACTACCAGATTCAGAGACGGTATCAAACACACAAAGAGTTTGAAGTTTATGAGGCCGGAACCACTGGTCCCCAGACTGCCCCAACTGTCGTGGAAGTGGCTCAACAGCCAGTCACCGCTGACACGATACTCCAATTGCCTCGGTTTTGACGTGGAAGTCATCAACGACTACCCCTATTATTTCTGGCGACATCGCTGCTTGGCTGAAAAAACCCAGGTTAGCTATGTATTCTTTTTTATTCAAACCAAATGTTAAATCGCAATTTAATATATTTTTTTCCCCTTTTCTTATTAAACAAGAATTTCATAAAGAACTAAAATAGCCTACTTTCTGTTATTTTAAATACTTACAAAGTTCTAATCGGGAAAAAACTAGTTTCTAACCATAATATCATCAACACCCGGGGTTTCTAACTAATTTATACATATTAGAAAAAAATCGAAACACAGCATCCAGCTAAATTTAAACTTCAAAGAAGCCAAAATAAACTATTTTCCTTATTTTTTATTTCGCAAATCAATTAAACATTATTATCATCTGCTCGCGATTTATTTGTAGGTTCGAGGAATAATTAATATTTATTATAACAAAAGTAATGAAACCCCAAAACTGCATTAAAAAAAATAAAAAATGTAAATTAAAACTTAGCATAATTGCATGCAAAAGTAGGGCCTTGGCCGCTTTTTTTGTTGGGAAAATTTAAATGAATAATCAAAGAATAAAATTGTGGCTACATTTTAAATGACGTCCATTCCAAACTGATTCCTGAAAATATTATTTTGCTTCAAATATGTTTAAATAAATAAAGGGTTTTTCATGCCATTGTTGAATTTGGACAGTTGATTTAAATGACTCAAATTTGAATTTCAATCCTAATTTAATGGGAAAATTCGCCGACAGATAGTAGATTTTATGTCCTCCGGACGTACAGATGACAGACGGACCCAAAAATTTTGAAAGTTGGGTATCTGAGGTCATAGCTTTCTAACAAAAAAAGAATTTTTAAGATCGATGGATAGAACCGATTTTGGTAAGGGGGGTACGGAACAGACAGACAGACGGACGAGACAAAGACAGACGGAAAGACAGACATAAGAAAAGACAGACAGATTTGGCATCACCGCATTTCAATACCTACAGTGATTTAAATGACTCAAAAATTTAATTTACAATGCTAATTCAATGGGAATTCGCCAACAGAGTAGATTTTTTGTCCCTCCCGGGCGTACAGACAGACGGACAAAAGTATGAAAGTTTGGGTATCTGAGGTCAAAAGCTTTCTAACAAAAAAAAAAAATTTTAAGATCCATGGTGAACCGATTTTTGGAAGGGGGGGGGGGTACGGACAGATCAGACGGACGGGCAGACAGACGGAACGACAACAGGGCATACGAAAACAGACAGATGACATCAAACCCATTTCAAAACCTACAGTGAAATTAATGACTCAAAATTGGATTTCAATGCTAATTCCATGGGAAATTCGCAGACAGATAGTAGATTTTGCCGTCCGGACGTACAGCCCGACGGACAAAAAGTAAAGAAAGTTTGGGGATTTTGAGGTCACAGTTTTCTAACAACAAAAAGAATTTTTAAGATCCTGATTAGAACCGAAATTTTTAAAGGGAGGTACAGACAGAAGACAAACGGGCAGCACAGACGGACAGCATACGAACAGACATACAACAGACAGACAACGAACAGACAGACATCGAACAGACAGACAGATGGACAGACAAACAGTTGGACTCAAACCCGCATTTCATACCCACAGTGATTAAATTACTCAAAATTGAATTTAAATGCAATTCAATGGGAATTCGCCGAAAAATATAGTAGTTTTAAATGTCCGTCCGTACGAAACAAAACATGGAAAAAAAAAAGTATAAAAATTGGGGTATCTGAGGTCATAGCTTTTTAAAAAAAAAAGAATTTTTTAAGATCCGATAATTAAAATCGTTTTTGGAAGGGGAAACAGACAGCAGACAAACGGCAGACAGGCGGACGGACCATACGAACAGACTACATACGAACAGACAGACAGAGGGGACAGACATACAGTGGACATCAACCGCTTTTTCAATACCTACAGTGATTTAAATGACTCAAAATGATTTAAATGCTAATTAAAAGGGGAAAAATTTCGCCGACAGATAGTGTTTTTGTCGTCCGGACGTACAGACAGAACGCAAAAGTATGAAGTTGGGTATCTGGGGTTTTAAGCTTTCTAACAAAAAGAATTTTTAAGATCCGATGATTAGAACAAATTTGGAAAGGGGGGAAACGGACGACAGACGGACAGACAGACGGGACAGACAGACGGACATGGGGAACCGCATGTCATACCTATTTTTTTCTTTTTTTTAAATTTCCCTTTCGAATTAAAAAAAGAAAAAGTAGGCAAACAAAGGCATCGACCCATACAAAAAGGTTGAAAGTGCTTAACTTCGAGGATTTTTTTATAAAAAGGTGTTTATGGAAGTAAAAAAAAGGTTGGAAAAATGTGAAAAATGTTATTTCCCTTAAGAAATAGCAATTGATAAGTACACTTTTGGAGATATAGTGCTTCAAAAAGAAGCGAGGTTAGCTAAATTTAAATCTTTCGCCCTAGAGCTACCGAGGGCTATCTGCCACTGTGTCGAAATTTAGAGCTACATTAAAGTGAAATAGCCAAACCTTTTGAGTATCACCCAACGCAATTTTTAAACCCCCGAACGGCAAGGAAATAGGAAAATATGCAATTGTTTTCTTTTGCAAAATTTTTAAAATTTTTAATTTGTTTTAAAAATATTTTTTTAATTGGAATCCGGTTTATTTTGAAAGAGATGATCTTGAAAACATTTTCAGTTAAAAAGGACATTATGTGAATAAAAAAAATTTTTAAATTAAAAATTGTAAAATGTAAGATTATTGAAAAAAAGACTGTGCGTAAAATAGGAAAAAGGGGGTTTAAAAGATAGAGAGTTGGGCGGACATCCTATGCAGTTCGGGACTTAGGAACAATTTTGACATGCCCCCTCTACATGGGGTATTCGTCGGTTTTGCGACTCCATCCATTGAAAGGTGGCTTTTATTTTTTCGTGCCCGGACTAAAACTTGGGACCTTCGATGCAAGGTAAGCACCTTACCGACTGGGTTCCCTTGTTCGAACTGTGGCATCAAGCAGGCATGACCGTTCTAGTTTTAACGAATTAACTCCGGGGATGGTTTTTTGTGGACTTAACTTACACTGTTGGGTAGAATTCTGGGGGGTTTTTAAAAAATACAAATTCCAAAAAACAGCTAACATAGAAATTATAAACCAAAAAAATTAAAATTAAAATTGCATTGCTTCACCAAAAGAAAAATACTCTCCTGATACACCAAAAATTTCCTTTTGAAAAATTCCCCATTAACGACAAACGTATTTGATATTCACAAAAATACTTCACCACTAAAAGAACTTTTAATCGAAAATTTAAAAAAACCTTCATCCCCCAAAATGTAACAACATTCAGAGAATTCTTGAATTTCTAGAACAGCAAAACCCAAAGATTTGGGGCAGAACGATTGGAGAAAAAGTTGTATTCCAAAGTGTAGGATCAAAACTGTCCGACTTGCCAAACGCCGAATTTTTTTTTAGATCCAATATGAGAAGAAATTCTAAAATATATGTTTCCTATAATCATAAAAAATTTGAAAAAAAAATAGTTTTTGTCGTAATTTAAACTTTTTTTTATTTTGGGGGGTTTATGAAATTGTTTGGTAAAAACACAAGATTGTCGTCTAAAACCCTTTAGTGGAATAAAGTTTAATCGTGTGTTCCCCCAATTTTTTTTGGGTTTATTATCAAAATTAAGGAATAAGATGTTCGAAATTAAAAAAAAATTTTTAAGTACCTTTTTAAAGGGGCGAAAGTTTTTTGGTTTTTAAATTAGATTGGTAAAGAGTTTTCATTAAATAGGGTAAAATGGGGTAAACAAAATTATGTAAAAAAAAAATTTTCAAGTATATTTTTTTTAAAAAATTTAAGATATTTTGAAAAATTTTTCTTACTTCCGTTTTTAATTTTTTTTCAGTGAATTTTTTGTACCACTGAGTATAGTTTTTTACGGTTTAAAAAAACATATTTTCGGTTGAAAAATGCTGCCTTAGAGTACAGGGTGAAAAAACTTGCCTCGTAAAAATCATGGTCCCCAATGACGAGACCGACACCCGTACTTTCTTTTGAAAACAAAATTTTATCCTAAATAATAAAATACCTAATTGACCCTGGTTTCCTTTTTTTTTTTAAAAAAAATATCTGTTTTCAAAGAAGCGAGGTTAGCTTGAATTATCTCGCCCCGAGCTACCCAGGGCTAACGGCCACGGTGTGTAATTTTGAGCTCGTCAATACATCTGACCATGAATAGTCACCCAAAAAAAACAACTTTTGACCCCCCGAAAAATCAGGGGAAAGGGTAAATAGTAGGTTTTTTTTTATTGCATAAATTGAAAATTTAAAATTGATTTAAAAAAAAAAATTTTTTTAAAAAAAAAGAAAACCCTTTTTTTGAAAAGATTATCTTTTAAAAAATTTCAGATGAAAAGGACATTGGAAAAAAAGGAAAAAAAAATGTATAAAAAATTATTTTAAAATAAAAATTTTTTAAATTAAAAAAATTGTAAACTTTAAGAATTATTGTAAAAAAAAAAATGCTGTGTAAAATACGAAAAAGTCGGTTTAATGATAAGAGGGGTTGGGCGACATCCTTGCCGGTTCGGGACTTGGAACAAAATTTGACATGCAAACATCTTGTTTGAACTACAATGATAAAACCCCCTTAGAAAAAAATTTTCGGTAAACAAATTGCCCGTAATCTATACAAAAACCCTTTAAACTTTTTTAACATAT
>JAFNEN010003325.1:0-10780 GCA_019343175.1 Oedothorax gibbosus
TTTTCAAGTTTAATTATTTTATTTTTTTAAATTAAGTTTCTCATGCGTTTGACGAAACGGCGACATTAAAAATATTGAATGAATAACATTGAATTTTCTTGTTATTTCAATGTAGATTAAATTTTAGCTATTTCAATTTTAAATATCATTCTAATTTAAACTTTTTAATGAAATTTAAGATAAAACTTTGCCTGATTTTTTGCTTTATTATGAAGTATCCCACTGGTCTCTGAGACTTGTGTTTAATTATGTGAAAGTGGGTGACAGACAGACGGTCTAAACGATTATAATTCCTTCCGCTTTTTACAACATGAACGCAGGGTGGAAGCTAAAAATTTGAAGCGGAAATATCATTTGGTTATTTAATTATTAATGTTTAAGTTTTAATCTTTCCAAAATATTATGAAGAGGGCGATTCTATTTTTAAACATTATCAATTATTTATTAAGTAAACCGGATGCTATATTTCTTTCGAACTTGTTTCAATTGTTTGTTATTACGATTCTCAGGCGTGGTGAAAAAATTCTTACATGGCAGAGCAATTGCTTTCGCAAAAATTATGTTTCAAAACTAATGCATTAGCTCTATGGGCTGGATATCTCTCTTAAACCCCTGATACTTTTACCCACCAATTTCAAACAAGCAACCATTCTTTTTTTACCAGATGATACTTTGGTGAGCAATGTGCTTGACCTGTTCACTGCTGGCAGCGAGACTGTGCGTACTTCTATTATGTTTTGCGTTTACGTGGCTGCTGCTTTCCCGCAGCACCAGGAAAAAGTCAAAGAGGAGATCCTGGAAGTGATGGGACCGGAGAGGGATCCGGAGTATCAGGATATCAAGAGCATGCCCTTCACCCACTCCTATATTCTGGAAGTAATGAGGTGGAAGACCATCGTACCCATGAACGTGCCTCATTGGTAAGGAAATTCCTCTATAGTCCAGTGTTTGTAAATAAAAAAACTAATTTACAGCAAAAGTCGAAGTTAACTTCTACTCAAATGCTAGAAATCAATGTTTTTTTCTTTTAAAGTGACTGAAATAATCCATAAGGAAGCGATTGCTTTAGATACATAGTAACCCTATGCCGAGATGTGTAATGATAAATAATCATGCTATTAAAATTATTTTCATGCGCCATAAACTAGGATATTTTCTTTTATTTTCATCAAAATTACGACTTTCAGGTACGTAATAATTATTCAATTTATTGTAATATTATAATAAAATAAGAAAGTTTACTCACATTATTCAACTTTAAAAAAAGTTTCAATTTTGTAACTTTTTAGGTAAACTTTCCAACAGTCTTATGCAGCCAGATAAGATTGATTGAACGGCAAATGAGACAGAATGACCGCGGATCTCCAAACCAAAGTACATCAGTGTTAATCCAATGGGGAAAAAAACACTTTAAAGCCAAATTTCTCCGGCTGTATTGAATACTTTTATAAACTTTTTAAATGATAACTGTAGCTGACTTACAGGTCTCTATATTCCCACCTTTGAAAGTGATTAGACAATTTTAAAAAAATTTCAATAAATAATTTTACAACAAAATGTTTGAACCAATTTCCAAAAGTGGAATCATAGACACCTGTAATTCATTTACCTTTTTATCATATAAAAATACCGTTTGTAAAAATGCTCAATACAGCCGGAGACATGCTTAGAACATATTTTTTCCCCATTTGATCCAGACAGAGGCACTATGGTTTAGAGACCCGCGGTTGATCGAGCTTCTTCGTCCTTAATAGCCTCAAACAATTGCTTTTCTTAACATTAGACGTTCTGATTCATGAAACAAATATCAACCAAAGGCCGTTGGCGTATAGAAGGGGATGGCGGATTAGCCGGGTGCATTTTCTTTTCTTCCTGACGTGTGTTATGTCCCTGCCTTTTTATCTGCTTTGAGGTCACATATAGAATGCTCGTATAGTCCGCCTGTCACTTCTTAGCATCCAAAATATTTTAATTGTGGGAGATTCCATTTTGAAAAAGGGTAAGGAAGATTTTAGTTTAGGCAAGAATTACTATATTTGGCGATACATTGCTTTTGCTGGAGCTTATTTCTAAGTTTAGAAACAGTTTCTCAACTGACCTGTTTCCCTACCTGTGTTCAAAGTACACTCTTCCACAATCAAAATATTAAGCTCCTATAGGAGGCTAGAAATAGGCATCCGGAAACGATTACCTTACCTATCAAAATATTTAAGATGCTAAGAAGTGACAGGCGGACTATAGTTGCATCACATAGGCTAATTCACGGAACGAATATCAAACAAATCCGTTGGTCTAGGCGTAGAAGGGGACGATAGATTAGCCAGATCAGAAATTGTGGACTGTACTATCTTTTAACTATATTTACCATAATATTTAACTTACTTTAATAAATTTTAACACTCAAATAATTTATCATCATCTTTATATCTAGCACCTTGTCGGCAGCCACAATCTGTGGATACCACATTCCCAGGAACGTGACCGTGCTGTCCAATTTGTGGAATGCCCACCACGACCCAAACTACTGGGACTATCCCGAGAGCTTCATTCCTGACCGCTTCATCACCAAAGGCGGAAAATCGGTGTTGAGGCCTGCCCATTTCATGCCATTCTCTATGGGTGAGTTCCTTTCATCATATCCATTGTTTAAATGTCACAGTTCCGTATTGTATAAAGAGCAAGCATGCTAGGGAAATAATTGAAGTACTTCGAATTCGAATTCTTTTCTGAAATTTTCAATGTATTCTAATTTCGATGCGCTGACTTTTTTTGACGTGTCACACTTGCCTGTAGCATTTGTAGTTTGGGCTATGAAAGTGGGTGACGGACAGATGGACGGACAAACGGACTGAACGATTATAATACCTTCCACTTTTTACATTATAAACGTAGTGTGGAAGCTAATTCTGATTTTTGAAATAATACACTTGTGAAAAAAAATAACAATGGCATTTATAAATAAGTTTTCATGTTTTCCCGATCGCACCGGCCAGATCAACCCTTTGCCTAACCAATGGCCACGGAAGTTCTGGAGATGCACCCCACAGTGGGGCAAAAGTAAAAAATCGAGGAAAAAAGTTTAAAAAAAACTTTGAATGGATTATTTCATTTCGTAGATGGTTTTAAAATCTAATTTTTGTACTTAACGTTGGAAGATATTGCTTTTAAACTATTTTTATAATCTACTGAGGGTACTTATAAGGCCGCTGTTTTATAAAATAAGCTATTATAAGAAAGCTTTAAAATCAACAACGGCAAATGATTAAAATTAAATCTTAATTCTGTCCACTAAGGGTTAATTTGTCCAAGACAGAGATAATTTGCTTTTTAACATTGCTTTTTTCATTGCTCATTTGGAGAAAATAAAGGCAACGTGGAAATTTTTGATTGAATTGTACGATTTTAGCACATTTAAGTCTACAAAGGTAAATACTTCAGAAAAATGTAACTTAAGTTACCTGCGCCAATTCATTATAACCTGACGTTATACTTATAAGCCCCGTTTTAAGGATAGTACTGGGTATTTTATTAATGTAGTATTAAGTTTCAGAACATTAAAACCTAAAATGATAAATCATATTCGTTCAACAAAATTTCTTTGTTGGTCAGTGTAATCCAGTTAATATAAATAAAAAGAAAGAAAAACGAAAATAAATTCATCATAATGTTCCAACTATTTTTTTACCTGCAATAAATAATTATTAATTGCACAGGAAGCTTTAAAATCAGCAGCGGCAAATGATTAAAATTAAATTTTAATTATGTGCATAAAGGGTTAATTTGCTCAAGACAGAGATAATTCTCTTTTTAACATTTTTAATAATTTTTAACATTTTTTCTTAACATTTTGTTTCCTCAAAGTTGATTGGATTATAACTTTTCCAGGCAAAAGAGTCTGTCCAGGAGAGCCAATGGCCATCATGGAAATGTTTCTCTACTTCACTTCGATCTTGCAAAAGTTCCAAGTAGTCTTTCCTGATGGGTATAAGCCTACATTCCAAGCTGCCACGAAAGGAACCTATAGGCTGGACCCTTACAAAGTTCGATTCTTGGCAAGAAGCTGAGACAAAATGTTTTCCATTCATAACTAATTACTATTCATCTACGTCATTCTATAAATTCACTAATAATCTATAATAATAAAAGAAAGAGTCTGTCTGTGTGTGTGTCAGTTTTCGGATCGTAAAAGACCTACTTATACTGCCCTCAGAAATTCGAAATTTTTAAGATTTACCCTTTAATACCAACGTGTGCACCTGAGGCTTAGATTGTTCATATTTGTTCCATTTTTAGAGAAAATTCGAATTTTCTGAAAAATGTGTCAATGTGTTAGAGCTGTATAATGGGTGTGGGTAGCTATATCTATTTTCTCGCCAAATTATCTCCCAAAACGCGCCAAATGAGCTAAAAGGTTTTATGTATTTATGAGGGAATTGTGATGACATTTATGAGTGCATTTTATAGCGTATTTTTCATTTTGGAATTTTAAGGCAATGAAACGGGATTTTATAATTTATAACGAGCGGAAACAATAATAAATTTATGATCCTATAACAGGTTATATGGTACACATATTTGGAATCTATTTGATATTTTTTTATTCCGTGCGAAGAACGGGTATAAATTTGCTAATATGAAATAAAATTGCAATTTTATCATTACAATGTATTGTAGTTTGAGTTCAATTGCTTGCACTTTTATTAAATCATTGTGTGCTAATTTTTTTTTCATCAAGGCATATTTCATGTACATTTCTTTTGAATTTTATTAATAAACTGTGTGTTATTTCCTAGTTAAAATAAGTGACAGAGTTTTGCATGTATCACACTGATATACACAAAGCTAAATGATTTGCAAAGTTATGTTTAACTAACTCATATGCTAGGAAATTTGGTGGCTAGATGGCTCTGCAATTAGGTGTTTCAAAGAAAATGTTTTTTAAGGATTAGAATGGATAGAAAAATTATCAAGTTGGTTATGGAGTTATAAGTTGTATATCATGTTGCAATCCTGATGGTTTTAACTCGATTTGGAATGAAACAAATTTTCTGATAAAAGTTTTTAATTTACAAGCAGTTTACTGTGATCATGTAAATAAAAATGTTAAGGAATTTCCTGTTAAAGCGAATAAAACATGTAAACCTAAATGCAAAATCATTATAAGCTTTTCGACCTGAGAAAACTACAGGCAGAAATTAGAAACTATATATTGTAAAGAATAAGAAATGTAAACTTTATGAGATCCAGAATACAAGTATCTTCATTGTAAGTGAAGTTTTAATCCATTATTCCCCCTTTATAAAATAATTAGGAAATGTAATTGTGCTTTTTTGGAAGTGCGACATCAATATTTAGTATTCAATCTGAGCAAAAGATATAATCAACATGTGTTTCAGAAATAGAGGATTGTTTTTGAAGTTTTGATGACCGACAAACTTTTGGTAGGAAACAACTGGAAAAACGAAATGATCTATAAAAGTAAAGGCAGATGCAAAAAACTGATCGAAAATAACATAATGCATACCAATCGATCCTTGGAGGGTGAATATAAAAAAATAAATTGGGCATAAATTATGAAATATTAATATTTCGTTTTTATTTTTGCCTTTTATACTAAGAGACTGATCCTTATATAATTATAAGACGGTATTTTAAAACAAAGAAACAACCCCAAAAAAATTTTACACAAAAATTGACGAAAACTTACTGTCCCCTATCCCGAATGTCAATTTTTAGTTTAGTGCTCAAACTGACATATTTTTTTTAACTCGAAATTACATTCATTTGAATTTTTAAATTAAAGTAATACCATATCTTAAAAAATTCCTCCCATAAAATTTTGACTTTTGATATTTATAATATGGATTTATCTTCTCTTAACTTTGTCCCTGGGTTTTGGTACATTTACTGGACCCATTGCTAGAGGGGTGAAGAGACACACTGAATGGAGCTACTGTAATTCTTCAATCATTAAAACCGGATTGCAGAAAACTCACATTTCAGTTAGTAGCCATATTTTTTCGAAAGACTTTACCAACAAGACTAAAAGTTCAAAAAACTTATTGAAATGAAATGCGTGACTTTATTGTTTTCCTTACAGTCCCTCAGGGTTAAGGTTAATTTTGGCTAGATAATTGGATTTTTTTCTATAAATATTTTTTGAGTGAGTAAAGGAGTACAAAAAATCCATTTTCATAAACTTGAGTTAGTTCCAACACAAAAAAGACCGGAAAACATAGTGAATTTCTTTACTGTCCCCATGATCTAGGAATGGAAAACCGGTACCGTTTTTTTTTGTGACAACGGTTTCATTGAAAATCAGTTGTTTTCGTAAGGCCAGTTTAAGCCGGTTTCTTTGATATCGGTGGTTTAAAAAAAAACGCCATCCCTCATTTTTTAGTTTTTTTTTTTTACAAATGAGCTTTGTTGAATGAATTTTTTTTTTGTAATTCTAGAACCCTTATTACATTTTTACACACATTTAAGCTGAATTTGAAAATATAAATTACACAAGTTTCTTATACCTGAAATTAAAAATTATGGCAGAACTGCCCATATGTTTCAGAAATAGAGGATTTGAATTGTTTTTAAAGTTTTGATGAACACAAAACATTTGTTGAATTACAGATTTTGCTGCAATGATTTTTGTGATTAAAGTAAATGTGGTAGGTAGCAGCTGGATAAACGAAATTACATATGAATGTAATAAAAGAAGCCTAAACCGGTCAAACATAATGTAAAACAAACCAATCGATATTTGGCGGGTGAATACATACAATAAAAATAAATTGCGTCTGAAAGTTTTGTAATAAAATCAGAGTTATGGAGTAGCTTGGTAGATGTATAGCATAGGTAATAGGTATATACAGTTTTTAATATTGTTTGGATACTTATGATGAAAATTTTCTGTTTGTTTTTAATTTAAATGGCAAACGCTGGAACTAAAAAGAGAAAAGTAGTAAAGTAACGAAAATAAGTCTATTTTTTTCAACGAGAGAGATTCAATTTTAAAAAAAATATTAGATTTTTAATGCTTGTCCAAATTTACTCCACTGAATTCTAATTATATATATAAATTTGATTTAATTGAATAAACATCGTTGTTTAATTTTTTTTTCAAATGGAAATATTAAGGAATATATATTTATAAATGATAAGAGTTTGTACACTCTTAAAACAAACGAGCGGTTTTAACTCAGTCTGAGTTAATTTCCAGTCCTTTCCGTGCCGAAAATGCACTTCCCCTATAGAAGTGGATTTCACTCTTTTTGCCGAGTTTGTAAAAGAAAACAATCTACCGTCCTACACTCTTAAAACGAGCGGTTTTAACTCAGTCTGAGTTAATTTCCACTCCTTTCCGGTGCCGAAAATACACTTCTCCTATAGGAGTGGATTTCACTCTTTTGTTTTAAGTGTGTACTTCATAAAAGAAAGAGCTGTGATTTAGTAGGACATCTGAATAAAACAATAAGTAATGCTGAAATTAAAAAGGGTCAGAGGGGTGTTTATAATGTCCTTATGGGTAACACTGACCAGGGACTAGAGGGAATCGATTGGCATAACAAAAATTAGATAACATACAATCCACCATTGCTACAATCGTGAAACGCCGGGTTTATTAAGCTAGCACAATGGTGGTCAAAATTATAAGGACAACTGAAAATTTGAACAGAAAAAAATTTATTTCTTAACTAAATGAAAATGTATTTAGTTATAAAATACTTCTTTATGCTATATAAATTATTTAAGAACAATAAAAAACTTAAAATACAAAATTTGAGTTTATAAAAATAATAAACAAAAAAAAATACATTGTTAGGAAACTGGACAACATTATAAGGACATTTAAAATTTTCAAGTCAAAACAATTAATAATTAATAAGTTCACCCTTATTTTTAATTACTTTAATTAATCTTGAAGTCAATGCTTAGTAACTACCGAACCCTGGTTCGAACCATGGATCTATAAATCCACACTTCAACGCTGAGCAACTCAGATGTTTCTGCACACATCGTTCCACAAACAGTTAAAATGCTTATTCGATTGCAGTCTAGTATAATCTTTACGTGGTTAAAAGCAAAAAGAGACTGTTTTATTAAAACAATGTATTTTTATAGAAAAAACTGTAAAAAAAATAGCAGTATTTTTCTGTACATGTATGTTTTTTCTGTACAATTAGTAACTTTTTTACAGTGTGGTGCTATGAAACAAAAATAATGTATCATTTCAATATTATGTAGAATTGAGTTCAATTGCTTTCACTGCCACATTATATCATTATGTGTAATTTTCTTATCTATAATAATTGTTGTAAATGTTAATTTTTATTAATAAACTTTGAGTACTTTCTTTTTATAAGAGTTGCTTAGAGTTTTACTTTACTGGGAATGGTGCGATAGAAATAGGTAGTAGGAATCGTTTTCAACTGAAACTAAAATTCTGTATTACAAGAAGTTCAGGAAAATTAAGTTCCAATAATTTCAGTTATTTTTAATATAACTATACAAATTTAGATAAAAAAATTTAGATACATTCATGTTTTTTTTGTTATTAATAATTATTTAATTATTCTACGAACTACAAATAAATCAAGCAGATGAGAATAAATATTTAATTTTCGAAAGAAAATGAATTAAATAGTTGATTTTGGCTTTTGGAAGTTTAAATTATAGCTGGATGCTGTGTTTGGCGACTTTTTTTCCTAATACAAATACAAAAATTGTCGACCAACAACAGGCCAGAGGCCCAGCAAGGTTGGTCCAAAATAAATCTAATACTTTACCAGTTTCCAATGACTATCAAGATTCTTCTTAAAATCTTCTACTCTCTTCGAATACACCACATAATCTGGTAAAGCATTCCACTCATTGACAACTCTATTGTAAAAATAATGTTTTCTTACCTCCCTTTTAAAGCATGATTTATTCAATTTCTGATCATGTCCTCTTGTCCGGCTATTTAAGGTAAAACCTAAGCCCTCCATGTCTCCCTGTTTTATGAACTTGAATAACTGAATTAAATCGCCCCTAGCTCTCCTATTTTCCAGGGAATACATGTTTAAAGATCTTAATCTGTTATTATAAACAATACCAGATAGACCCTTAATCATTGTTGTAGCCCTATGCTGAACTTTTTCAAGCAACTCTATGTCTTTTCTGAGGAAGGGAGACCAAAATTGAACAGCATATTCTAGATGTGGCCTTACCAATCCCCTATACAGTGGCAAAATGATCTTCTAAGATTTAGGAGTGATACTGCATCCCCCTGTGTATAAATAATGTGTATAAATATTGTGTAGAAATTGTTATTGGTGATATTTACTGTCACAAACCTACTTGTTTTCCCGATAAGAATTTCAGTGCAAAAATGGAATGCAAAATATTTTTTCAGAGCTTCTCAAAACAAAACAAAAAAATCAGTAAAATTTTTTTTTTTAATCGCCATCCCCATCTAAAATCACTAATAATTTTTTAATGAAGGAATGCAGGGTGATTTTATAATAGTACACGTTACTTGTGTAAAGAAATGTAAGTCAATAATTCCATGTAAGAATTTACTTTACCTGACACACACACATGCGTAGGATTTCTCTATAATTATTATTTTTTTTCTTTCACACAGTTGTTTAGTGATGGAAATGATCCATTGATGTATCTCTATATTAAAAAAAAGTAAGCTCTTTTAAAATGTCCGGAGCCATAACAACATGAAATATTCATCTTGGAACTCCATTATTTTTCTGGAATGTGTGTCTCCCTTATACCTCGATTCTTTTTTTTCAAATTTCCAATAGTTTTTTAATTAAAAATAAAAATTAGTCTCTCTTTGTTAAAGTATAGGCTTTTAACATGTCCGGAGTGATAACAGCATGAAATATTTATCTTAGAACTCCATGCTTTTTCTGGAATGTGTGTTTCTCTTATACCTCGATGCCTTTTTTTCAAATTTCCTTCCAATTAATTTTTTAATTAAAAATAAAAATTAGTCTCTCTTTGTTAAAGTATAGGCTTTGAACATGTCCGGAGCTATAATAGCATGAAATATTAATCTTAGAACTGCATTCTTTTTCTGGAATGTGTGTCTCCTTTATACCTCGATGCTTTTTTTTTCAAAATTCCAATTAGTTTTTTAATTAAAAATTCAAAAGCCAAAAATGAATACGAGGTTCTTTTCGGTATAACATCTGGGTGACGTTTGTCTACTAAAAAAACCCCGTGATTTGAGATGTTATATTTATGTTATTTATAAAGACCAGTTGCTCTCTGTTCTGTTCTTTTAAAAAGAACAGTTCTTTAACTTGTTCTTTTTACAAAAGTTGCTTTATACGTGGAAGAATTCATACAAATATAAATCTTTATTATATCTTTTATTTTCAGTACTGATAAAAAAGTCAAGTGTTAAATCTTCCTCGGTAAGGTCTGCGATTTTGTATTTTGGCTTTTTATTTGTTGTTTGTCGCTATCGGGTTGCCATCGAGGCTTCGATGGTGTCATCCTTACTGGCGCATCAGATTTGGCGCGTTTATCTATTTTGTTGTTAATTTAAATTATTTTACGGTCAGCTGACTCGTGCGATAAAGTAAACAAATAAAGTTGTGTTTATATATAGAAAAAGTTTACAGATTTTTATTATAAATGATTTTGCCTTAAAATATAAATATAGCAAGATAGAAGGTTTACAGATTTTTTTTATTATAAATGATTTTGCCTTAGAAATATCATATAGCAAAAAAGAACATATTTTTTTAAAAATAAATTTATAAAAGTTTAAATAATTTGG
>JAFNEN010003326.1:0-12005 GCA_019343175.1 Oedothorax gibbosus
GGATATTGGACATATTGGCAATAGCAAGAAAGACAAATATATTTACAGTTAACTTTTATTACTTACACATTTGCTTCTATTTTTGTAAGAGAAACAGTTTAAAGATTTTAATGATAAAATATACAAGGCTTCAGTAAAAAAGATTATCTTCTAAGCTTTTCAGTATCAAGAAAGGATTAAATAACTTAATATACACAGAATATAACCAAAAACCAATTGACTAATTTGGATTATTTATACGCTTAAAAATATAATTCAAAAGTGTAAGTAACAAACCGTAATTTAAGAATTAATTTGTTATCACCAGAAGTAGTATTATGTATATTTACAATATTTTACAATTTTCTTTTTTTATGGTTTAAATAGCATGTGTTTTAATTTAACCTCGTACCCATTCACTTATTTTTTTTTAATTATAAACATTTCCAAAGAATCACTAGGAATTTGGAAATTTTCATTTGGAGAAATGATGACAAAAATATTTGGATATTTTCTCTAGATGGCACCACTTAAACAACTGGTTTTATTGAAACAGAATTGATATACTGTGCTAAAAACATTAAAATGAACAATTTTATTATTAAACTTGCCTCATTTTCTTCAAATAGTCGATTATCACTTAAATAGCCTTCTTTTGATTGAAGTTGTTCAAATTGATTTTTACGGTTAACAAAAACATTTATGATAACAGACATTTTATGTAATTATGAAGGTACTTATGGAATCTTAGAAAATTTTCAAAACATGTATCATATAAAAAAAACATTAATAGTGAAAATTTTACTGTCATCATTTAGCATGATATATAACTATTGATGATTACTGTAATTCAGAATATTTCAAATGCAGCAGTTTTTCTGTGGATAAACATATCCTAAAATGAAGTACAAAATTGGTTTCTAGAAATAGGTTGCATGCATTTCATTAAAAAATATTTTACTGAATCCATAGCCACATAATAAAACCGATATATTTAAACATAAAGAAACTGCTGCAAAAGAAACCATCACACACTTTAGTACACTCTACATGCTTTTTTCTACCAATAGACAAAGCCAATGGTTTTTTATTAAGTATCCACTAAGGAGTATTTTTTAAAAAAGCACCCAATCGGAGGTCTTTTGTTCTAGGCAAGTCTCCAATCAAAGAAAACATTAACAAAAAAACGTATACAAAGGAAACCATCACACCTTCTTGTGCATTAAAACTTATTTTTACAACCAATCAACAACTCCAACGTCATAGGTTTTAAAATAAGTATTTTTTAGTCAATTTCCAATCAGAGTTTCTTTGTTTTTGTCAAGTCTCCAATCAGAGGAGGCGATGGGACAGGATGACCATCAGCACCACAACCCCGAGGATGGCAAAGAAGGATGGTCGGATGGTTGGTCCCACGTTGCAATGGTCGCCTTCGCAGAAGCACATGTGGCCCGTCTTGTGACCCTCATACATGCAGACGTGGTCGACCATGAACAAGTTGATGACCAGGTTTTTGGTGCATGTGCGCCGAACAGCTTCGTTAGCTGGAAAAGAGAATTATATCCACATAAATTTAGTTTGTGAGGGGGTGCAAAATTTTCCATAACAAAATTAATAATACAATTATTTAATTGGGAAACAAAATAAAATCAATAATATTTTCTAAAAATGAAATCTGCATCACGATATATTGTCCATGTATATATTTTTAAACTAACATATGTATGCTTTCAATATGAGTTGTCAAATAATGAATAAACACTGTTCACCAAAATGTTTGAGCACCCACGCAAATTTAAATCTTCGCTCACATGTCATTCCGTCATGCATACATTGAGGGTAGGGTAGGGTTAATTCGGCACATTTATAAGGGTTAATTATAGGGTTAATAAGGCACATTTTTATGATTTTTTTACGAAACGGTTAAAATCTATTTATTTAAACCAATGGTGCATTAAAGTGTGACATTCGAAAAATATTGCATCCAATATTCATGAAGAAATATTAAAAAATACGGCGATGGCAGCAATTTTTGTCAAGCGTCTCGGAAGAAAGTTGAATTGCGCGGTGCCCATCATAACTTCAAAACTACTGCACCGATCCTTTTGAAATTTTGCACACTATTTATGTGCATAATTTACGAGGAAACGGGGGGTAATCAGGGATACTTGACCCATAAGGGTACGTGACGAAGGCTTTTCTTATCGTAATTAAAGATAGTTTTACCAAGTTGAAATGATCATCAATTAGCTGATCACATGGTGAAAATAAAAATAAAGGCATTGCATACATTTTTATACTATTAAACAAAATACATTTTCTTGCTCCAAAAGATTAGTAGTAGCAAAGTAATTTCTTTTCTGTAAACTCTGATGATAATTTTATTTTATTTAAAGTTAATACTTTCTTAACGGGTCCTTTAGTTTTTGGAGCAAGGAATGTTTTTTGCTACAATATCATGTAAGACAGTGCAAATATATTTTTTAAAAACGATTGTAGTATAGGGTTAAGTAGTAAAAGTGCAACTAGGGATACGTGAACAAATCCCCTAGGGATACTTAACCCAAGATATTTTGATTATTGTTCAAATGCATTTAGCAGGTTTCATTTGATTTTATTATTGTTTTTAGGTTATGATAGATCCCCAAGAATGGCTTTTACATAATATATTTTAAAAAAAGACGTAGAAAAGGTTTATAAATGGGTTTTTCATGTTATACAGTAGCCAAAAAGTTTATTCTACATAGAAAATCATTTAGGAATTTATGTCAGAAAAGTCTAGGGTGGCCATAAAAAATATTTTGTCCAATGAAAAGCAAATTTTTAATAAAAAAACGAATATCAACTGGCCACATATTAAAAGGAGCTATGACTATCGTGACTCATTGTTTGACCACTAAGTTAATTTTTTAAAAAAAAACTCCTTTATCTCGTATAATTACTGTAAACGTTTTTAAAAATCTAATTTTTTAGTCGTATTTCGAAATGTAAGAGCTACGTCAAGTACTTCTATACATTTGGATACTTAACCCAAATTTATATTTCAGAATATAATTATTAATTTTTTCAACTTTTCAGTTAATACTTTTAAATTATAATTATAAGTATATACTGCATAAAATACTGAATTAAGTATAAATAGACAACATTTACACACTTATTAATAATGCTTTTAAAAAAAATTGAAAGGCAATAACTGACAATTGGGGTGAAGTATTCCTGGTTCACTCTGCTCAGATTAAAAAAATAGGGTTTCTTGCCCCTAACTATAGTTAATTTAATTAAATTTAATTTGGGTAACAAAAATTGAATAAAAAAAATTAACTATAAATCAGCGATACATTTTTTGGTTTAAATAGCCAGTGCTTTTTGATCGGTTTGATCACTTGATGTCTTTAGTATTTGGTTTGGAATCAATTCCAGCAAAGATGTTTGCAGCAACTAAGGATTGGTTGATGTAGTAAGCACCGATACAAATAGTTACTGTGTAATAAAAGATATTGAATTACTCCCAAATATTCTACTATAAATTTTAGTGAAGTTTGACATTTCCCAATAGGCATGAAAAAGTTAACAAAGAAACAATAACTAGTCTTCATACATCACCCCAATTAACTATTGAATTACACAATGCTCTAATTGTAAATACAAATTTTTTTAATTTTACTCTGTGGAAAATAAATTAGAATTTCAAACTCAAAAATCCACCTGTTATCACGAAATTTCGTGAGACGTTAGTCGAACAACTGCTTACGCTAACTTGTAAACAAAACATCATTTGGTAGTTTTTAGCTTCCACACTACGTTTATAACGTAAAAAGTGGAAGGTATTATAATCGTTCAGTCCGTCCGTCTGTATGTCTGTCCACCACCCACTTTCATATCCCAAACTACAAATGCTACAGGCAAGTGTGATACGTCAAAAAATTCAGCGCATCGAAATTCAAAGACATTGAAAATCTCAAAAGAAAATTCGAATTCGAAGTACTTTAATATATATAATTAAAAAAAACTGCAAAATAAAATGTTCATTTAAAAAGCATAAAAAGCCATTTTTATTATAATTAAATCACCATTGCCATTTACAACAATCGCTTAAAAAACTTCCTTTATTTTAAGTAATAAATTTAAAGAAATTTATTTTTTCCATATAAATCAGTTTGAAATGACGTCAAATATATTTCACAAGAGATTCTTTGATTGTATGTTGATATGAAATGTTTTGCTACGATTTAAAAACGAGGAATATTATATGTTTATTCTTTGAATATAAATTAATTTCGCAAACGATAAGAAATAATAATCGAATTTTCGAAAGAAAATAAATGAAACTAGCCAAATTTAGCGTGTAGAATTAATACTGTTTTGGCGCCTTTTTTCCTGTTGAACACATATGTTGTGTGGAAGAGGGCGAAGTAACAGATTCTTTTACAAGCCTACTTGTTTTTTCTTGCTAATAAATCCATATCTTCTGAAAAATGTACTTACTAAGCAGTAGCGATCGAAAGTTAATTTATTCCGCTCATACCATTGCTGTTTTGTCAAATGGAATTGGATTTGGAATGATATTGCATTAAATTTTCATACGTGAAAATGTATGGATAGTCTGACAACTGCGAATGTTTTTGAATGTATGTTGCATATTTTTACTTGAATTTAGAATTAGATTTGAAAAAAATATGAGAAATGTTTATATTCAGTTTAATTTTACTGATATGTTAAAAAATATTTAAAATTTTATAACTACAATTTGTTTGAAAACAGCTTATTTCATAAGAAAGTTTTATAGAGTTGTTCATTATTAATATTAAAATTCTACATTTTAAGTAAGTGGATTCGTGAAACTAGAAACACAACCAATCTTTTGAAAATAAATGAGAGATGAGGAATAATTCGTTAAAGTAAGTTTCAAATACATGTGAATTAAAATTATGAGTAAGAAAATATTTCTATTTGATCAATTAACCTAATATTTATTCACTTCAGAAACAAATTGTAGTTACGTATATTAAACAAAATTAATATTTACACTAATTCCTCGTGTATTTTTTTCTTTGCTTAGATGTGACTTAAAAAAGTAAAAAAAAAAGCGCTATCTTCAATGTTTTATTTGATTTTTATTTTTTTAAAAATAATGTGTCCTTGCAAATTTTTAGCTTGAGTGTTAATACATTAGAACCTCCACATACAGTTTACCTACGTTAATTTTAAGTCTTAAGAGGCCTCTTCATCTTCGTCCCAAATTATTTATAGAAATAACTAACATCAAGAGCACCGATCGGCTTGGTTTATGTTTATAATACAAATTATGTTATTGTTTTATTGAGAAACTGGTAGCCCAGCATTAAATATAATCTAATTAAAAACTATGTAACACTACACGACTTTCAATTACTACTCAATAAATCAATATATTTAAAAGTAAATTATATACACAATAAGATAATTTCAATAACTTTAAAACCTAAACCTTCTATAGCATTTGCATATGATTCTATATCCTCAAAAACCATATAATGACATCCGATAGGTACTAGAAACTTGTGTACCAAATTTGAAGTGCGTAGCTCATTAAGTTAGAGCTGTAAAGTGGCTTCAGACCGACCGACCCACTTTCCAAAAGCACTTTTTTTAGAATCTGCACCCGCCAAAACGCGTAGAAAACACAGAACCTCTAATTTCAGATTTTCGACCCCATATCAATACTTTTCTTACCTTATATTTCATATTAGGTAATTGAAAGTAAAAAGGGGGTCAAATATATCAATAATTTTTACATTGAAAAAATAGGAAAATAGTTCTAGGCTTTTTTTCCCTTCTTATTCAGGAAATACTGATAATCAAATGAACTAAGTTGAAGTTATGGTAATGTAATAAGTATAAAATATTACACATCACTACCTCTGTACCAAATAAAAAATCTTTCTCCGTTACTGTATGTTTTGTCGTACCGGAAGTTATTATGGAACAGGGCGCTAAGTATTTAAACGCATTAACAGGACATTAAAAACATCAACACATTTTTATGTGCTATTCAGCACCTACAAAATTGGCATCAGGTCAGCGACCAAGTAAGTTTACAAATACTAGAAAAACTGAAATACATATCTGAAACACGAGATGTCCACATTCAGTGGATACCCTCTCACGTTAATGTGTCAGGTAATGAATTTGCTGACTTGACATGTTGTCAAAAAGGGGCTCCACAGAGACTATGACTAGTTGCGACTCCCTCACTTTCTACGAAATTTCTTCTATATTGAAAAGAAACTGCAAACAAATATGGCTTACTCCCCCTGCTCACCACTGGTATAGTAGTAAGCGCCCCGGCTGCATTCTTGAGCTCGAGGGGGATCATCCGGATATTACAGCAATTTCAAGGCTTAACAGTGGGCATCTTAAGGCATTACTTTTAGCTCCGGCTGCAAAAAAATTCCAACCTGCAAGAAGTGTTATCTAAAGCCAGCCTCTCCGGAGCATATCCTAGACTGTCTGGGTCTAGGTTTAGAAGACCTTAAATCATCTCCACTTCTTGTTATTGACTTTGTTAGAATACATGGATTCATGAATCAGATCTAGCTGTTGCTTGGTCATGAAGGTTTAGTAACAACAACGATAACACACATTAAAAAAACTATTGGAATTTGTTACTCTTATCGTTTATGTATTTTGAATACTAAAAAAAAATCGAAACGTATTTGACTTACTCCTACCTAATTGATTCAATAAGGCAAAAAATTAAAAGCTAAGGAGAAGGCAAAACAGAATGAAATGAAGATGGACTCATACGTACGCTGTTCGGCATTCGTAACTATTTTTACGCAGCAGCCCTTACATTCCATCAATGAGGGCAATTCGCTGGGAAGGGCCGTCCAATTGAAAGGATCCTTGCATCGAGGATCGGACCAGGAATCGCACTCATAGCACAGAGAGGTTCCGCCTCGAAGAGAAATTAGCATTGAAAATATAAGTGAGTAATAAAAGACTGTTACGTACGCTGTCTGGCATTTGTGACTATTTTTACGCAGCAACCTCCACATTGCTTCAATGTGGGCATATCGTTGTGACTCGCCGTCCAATTGAATGGATCCTTGCATCTCGGATCCGACCAGGAATCACATTCATAGCACCAATAAGTATTTCCGGCTCAAAAGAGGATAAATTAGAAAATTAGTTAGACATATTGTCCAGCAACTAACAAGCTTTCAAAATTAAATGTCTTAGCTATCTGAGGGATACAGGCGTATGAACCAGTTTAGGGATCTCGGTTTTTCCATTGCACAGTTAGCTTTTTTAAAAGTAATATATTTAAACTCTTTAAACTATCGCGTTTTCTTTTAAAACCATTTACTACAGAAATATAATTAAAAAATAAGTTATTTTGAAATTACCGTTTTAAAAAAACTGTATTAAACTTACATGCAGTAAAAACATGTTTATACTATTACCGACTAGCCTATCCCACAGACGACTAGAAAACAACTATCGATTGAAGAATGGAACTCGTCAATAGCTGCAACTACAGCACTTGAATATAATTTTGATCCAATCTTAACTCCGTAATAATTTACTCTTCACTAAATGCCCTCTTGCTTGGTTTTGTGCTTAGATAAAAGTTGCGGCAAGCTATGGTATATGTTAATTGCAAAAAGAGTTAGATGACAGACTTCATAAAGTTTGTATAGATTTCATAATAAAATCGTTTTTTTTTCCATTCTTCAATCAATTTTTGTATAGAATTAATTTTGAAAATGATTTTTTTATTTACTGGACAACCTGTTAAAACAGTAAAAAAGTCATTAGAAATGCGAATTCACTAGTCGACATAGCAACTAGATAGCTTTAATGCATTTCCTAGTTGAATTTAAATTAAATTTCAAGTGAATTTTAACAAAATTCAACTATAAAATATAATTGTTTACAAACTAAAAATCTTAAGAACAAAAGGTATACTATTGTATTAAAAAATAACTTAAAAATTTAAACATGTTATTCATATCTAAATTAATTTATCGTTATACCTCACAATGCACATTTTATGAACCTTGTATTTCAAATGGATATATAATAAAGAAAATTATTTTAAATATTTGGAATCCTAAATATTAAAATATAAACTAGGAAGAACATGAATTATCTATTTTATTGATAAGATTTATAAAACAAATATTGATTAAAAATATTTTGTCAATCGATTTTATTTTATTGAGAAAAAAGTCGAGTCTTGATACGTTTACATCATAATTGAAAAATATTATAATTAAGATATTTATGAAGGCTTTCTAATAATTTTATCTAAAAAGAGTTTATAAAACTAATACCTAATTTTGTGTACTTCATATTTTACCATCGCACAACGTAGAAAATAATTATGCTTCTAATTAAACAACAATATTAAAATAAACTTTTCTTTACTTTTACACGGTATAACTACTTAAAACTACTTGCAGCATGTAAGTACTGAACTATGTACGACATTGAAACCAGAATATTCTTGCAGTAAAAATTGTGTTACCATTCAGTAGACTATTTGAATCCTAAATTTAAATTGCTCTAAAAACAAGCATTTCTTAAGAACTTACAAAAAAGTCCAGAAACTTAGATTCTGGGAGACGTTAGCACATACTTTAATATTTTTTTAATTATATATATCTTGTAGAGTCAAAAACGGTTAAATATTGTATTTGTAGAAATACTTCTATCATTTCATAACTATTTATTAATAAACTACAAAGCTATTACATAATTATTTACTACTATTGTATAACTACTTAATTTATATTATAAGTAACTTACGTGGGGATAGCAGTAATAAACTGATTAATTGGAAAATAACTTACTTAAGCATTCTTCTTCTGCTACTGAACTATGTAGTAAGAAAAAACCTGCAACAAAAAAATTGAAAAAAGTTAAAAGTTAAAAAAAAATAATTAAAAAAAACATGGGGAAAAAACACCAATCAGGTAGTTTAATACATTTGAAATTGATTATGTACTCCTACGAATGGTTTAAAGCGATTTTAAACTAAACATTTACAAATAATAAAGGATGGATTCCATAGTTCGGGTCGGCACAGACACGAAAACTGATTGGTTGGTTGGCGAGTAAATCTACAAAGAAACCAATCAGTTATTATATAATCTGTCCGTGTCTGCGCAGACAGATACCAGGGAATCAAACCTTAAGGGAAAAAGAGACCGAAAGACCGCGGGTCTCCAAAAAAAGTGCCTCTGTGTTAATCCAATTGAAAAAATAAGTAATATTTAATTAAAAAAATTTAAAATATTGTTTTTTAAGCCACACTTAACCGACTGTATCGAATATTTTTACTAAAGGTCTTTTTATATAAAGTAGCTAACTTCTAAGTCCCTATAATTCCACTTTTTGAAATTGATTCGAATATTTTTTTAATTTTTCAATAGATAATTTTACAAAAAAAAAGTTACTCATTTCAAAAAGGGGGTTAAAGAGACATGTAAGTCAGTTACATTTATCATATAAAAAAAAACGTTTGCTAAAATATGCAATACAGCCAGAGAAATGTGCGGCTTAGAAAATATTTTTTCCCATTGGATTAACACAGAGGAACTTTGATTTGGAGACCTGCGGTAATTCGTTCTCATTCACCGTTAACAATTACGAAAACTGATTGAAAATATTTTGAAAGCACACGTTCTGTGTATCTAAATTGATTAATTTTTCAAAGTAAAACCAAGTATTCCGATTACGTAGCATAAATCATTCAATTTAATTCGAGGAATTTGTTTTGCGTTATTCTTAATAGAATAAAATTCTATAGCATTACTTTTCTATTTTTTTTAATTCCTTCCGCACATTCTTTATAGTTCAATTTAAAAAATAACACTTATAAGTTTCGGAAAAAAACACGTATATTTCTCGGAGTTCTCTGAGAATTCTCTGAATTTCATTTGATCAAAAGTGAAATAAAAGAATTAAACATTAGCAAAACTATTCCAGAAAATAAAATAAAAAAGACAATAATATACATTCGATACTCGGTATAAAATGCATCTGGGTAGGACTTAGATAAATTGTTGCGGGCTTGAAAGGAAAGATATAAAAGAAATAATTTCTTAGGACTCTTATTAAAAATAATGACATAATGCTTATAAAAAGATCTCAAAACCATTTTTACAAGATTTTCAGACCACAAAATTGAAAATTACAGATAAAATGCCCAAAGCTCACCAAATGAGTTAACATTTGTTTCAAGGTACTTTCGGTTTTGTTTTCATAAATATCTGGATATTAAAAAAATATATTTCAAACACAAATTTTCTGCAAAGAACTTGTACTACTTTTACTCTCGAGTACCTTCTGATGCCGGCGCAAAGATCTTCCGACGATAAACTACAATCGGAGAAGTTTCGGAATTTTAAGAGGCAAAACCTCGTGTGTCAAAGATGGTTATCTCTGACACTCTGAGTAAGAGGATTCAGCTTTTATTGATGGTTCTTCTTTGGCATGATTTGACTACTTTTTTTTTCCTTTCATGCAATCAACCATTTATATGCGTTTCAAACAGAAGCTGAAAATGGTCAAGAAAAGTATTGAAGGGACGCTTTATGTCTGGGGGTAAGTCATTTAATTGGAGTCTATAAATGAGCATATTTGGGAAACATATTTAAAATGTAAATGGAATTTATTATTGAATATTTAAAAGCTTAGGTAGCATTTATACAATAAATACATTTGTGACAATAAATACAATAAATACAATAAATACAATACCTACTTTTTGCGATTAAACTCACATTTTGTGGTAAGAAAAGAAGAATGTATTTATGTAAGCAGTTATTTCACCGATAAAGGGCTTGGTAAGTTCAATTTTGTAACTCAGTTTAAATGCAATTCCATTCGTCCTTAATTTGTTTTAATCCTTGTTTATTTTTAGTTAAAACTTTTCAGACAAAACATCAATTGGTTAAAAAAAAAACTGTGCATTAACTGCTTAGGCAATTTCTCTAGATAACATATGTATGTATTCCTAATTTAACAAATAAATTTAAATAACACTACTCGTAAAAAAAAAGTCTAGCAATTGTCATCAGCCATAACAAGAACAAAGCAGGACTGCTTTGAATTTCAATTTTCTCGGTGCATGGAATGCGAGCGGCGTAAGACAAATTTTGAAAAATTTAGCCCCAACTGCCTTCTGCGTCTCATGTTTACAAATAAATGCAAATTTATTCCGTTGTCATCCTTATAAAAGTTTTTTAAAAAAAGAAATGTCTGCATGCAAAGCAACAAACAATTTTCGCAGTCGTTATACTTTCACAGCTGGGACTCTAGTATTTTTCAGTCTATTTGAGATTCTTAGATGTAGAAGGGAAGTAAAGCAATAATACTTTATAACCCGTAAGAGAAATTTTTACATGTAAACAATATGTTTAATTCTCTCATGAGACCATTTGTTTTGATTTCTAAGCACATTATAACATGATTGCGTTTCGAAAACGTCATTTTATGGGTGCCTTAATGCCAAGCCGTCGTCTCGTCAATAACCATTTGCTTTTCAAATTTATTTTGCTTTTCAATTTTTTTTATTTTGCTTATATTTCTGTTCAAACAAAGTGTTTAATCCCCGCATGGGATACCATTTCTTTCGATTTCCAAGCACATTATTATCATGATTGAGTTTTGAAAACGTCATTTCTAAAGTAACATAAAACCAAGCCGTTGTCCCGCCAATTACAATTTGCTTTTCAAATTTATACAATATCTCCCATAGTAGGAATGACTTATCGTTTTTTGAAAGACTGCTTTGCACTAATGTCATTCATACATTCGAAATCGATGGTAAATGCCCAGTAATGTGCGATTAGAGGGGTTCACGTTTTGGGGGACTGAATCCATTGGATCCGTTCCGATGATTAATTGCTATCCGTTGGGGATATTTAATAGGAGTTGGGGTAAATTAGGATATCGATCTCACCAGAGAAGTGTGAGATAAGCATGAAATTGATTGGAAGTGTATGATCGATAACTTTCCCAAAAGCTTATTG
>JAFNEN010003327.1:0-17918 GCA_019343175.1 Oedothorax gibbosus
TTTATTTTTTTAATTTGGAAATTTTAATGTAAAAAAAAATTGTTTTTAAGGTAAAAATTTGTTTTTCTTTCGTAATTTTCAAACAAACCGCACTCGTCCGAGGGTAAGCAATTTTTAAAATGAAAATTTTATTAAAATTCCGAAAATTAAAAAAAAAAAACAGTCAACAAATTTTTCTTTAATTATTTTTTCTTAATTGAGAAATTTTGAATGTAGAAAAAATTTATTTAAGTGTATTTTGGGTTTTTTAGCTCGAAATTTTCAAAAAAACCCAATTTGCATGGCCGTAACGCCGTTTCTAAAGGGGTTTAATTTAAAAATCACCAAAAAAAAAAGCAGTCAAAAAATGTTATTGCTTTATTTTTTTTTTTAATTGAGTTTTTTTAAATTAAAAAAATTTTTTAAAAAGGGAAAGTTTTTTTCATGTTTATTTTTAAAACAAACGCACTCTTCCGGCCGAATGAATTTGAAATGTAATTTTATTAATAATTCCAAAAAATTAAAAAGAAAAAAGTCAACAAAAGTTTTTTTAAATTTTTTATTTTTTTAATTGGTAATTTGAATGTAAAAAAAAATTGTTTTTAATTGTTAGTTTCGTTTTTACGCCGAAATTTTTTTAAAAAAAAAAACCCAACTCTTGCGTGGCCGTAAGACCGTTTTAAAGGGATTTTTTTAAAAATTACACCTTAAAAAAAAAAAGCATCAAAAAGTGTTTTGCTTTATTTTATTTTTTTTAATTGAGAATTTTAAGAAAAAAAATTTTTTTTTAAAGGGGAAAGTTTTTTTTTCATGTTCGTAAGTTTTAAACAAACCCACTCTGCCCGGGGCGTATGCAAGTTTGAATGTAAGTTTTCTTAATAATTCCAAAAATTTAAAAGAAAAAGCACAAAAAATGTTCTTTAAATTTATTTTATTCTTAATTGGTAATTTGAATGTAAAAAAAAATTTGTATTTTTGGATTTTTTGCGTTTTATAAAACCTGATTATTACTGATTATCTGATTCACTTTAGGGGAGTTTTTTTTAAAAAGGAGCGTTTTTTTGGGTTTTTGGAGTTTTTGGCCCAGGACGCTTCCACACCACTAACTTTTTCATTAAACTTACGTTAATAGTTTCAAACTTTATATTGTTTGCAACCAAATACTTTCCCCCTTAGTTTTTTGGGATATCCGCCATTATTCCTATTTAGATCGAATCTAATTTTTCCGTATGCTTTGGGAACCCCGACGTAAAAAAACTGCCAAACCTTTAAAGGGACACACTGGTTTTCTCCCAAAGGTAGAGTTCAAAGGGGGTTTTATCTTTATTTTTATACACACTCTTTCCCCTACTAGGTAAGCACATTAAAGCTTTGCCAAAAAATTTTTGGTGAGAGTATATCATTTAAATATTTTTAATTGCCAGCGCTGTAAGGTTAAATCGCTCATTTTCCCTTCTTTGGGTGAATAGTTTTTCTTTCAGCTTTTATGCCTTGTTTTTCCGGGAAATTTTTAAAATTTTTTTGTGGCAAATTCAACCCCATTTGGTTCTAACATTTAGCATTTTAGGTTTAAAAAAACCGTTCCCCCCTCTAGAAATTTAGTGAAAATACAAAAAACACAGACTTTTTTTTCATGGGAAAAATTTAAAAATTTTGGGGAAAGCGTCATTATTGAAAAAAATACCTTTTCCGTCATAGGAGGAACCGGAAGGGGGCCACAGACATCCATATGCAATGTTCAAGGGGTTTGGCTGACCTTATTTAAAAATAGAAAAGAAACTTTCTGTTTCCCAAATTTGAATTTAAAAACGCTTTTCTCTTAAAAATTCTTTTAAAATTTGGATATTTACACTTAATTCCTATAGTTGATGATTAGTCGTTTTAATATGACAAAAAACCCCTTATGAAAAAATTAAGATCGTTTTTTTTAACCTTTTTGTCGAACGTTTAAGCTTTTCACTAGATGCCTGGGGCCCCCTTACTGGTTACATCCCCGGGGGGCTGAAATGTTAAACCTTAATTCGTTTTGCAAAAAAGGGGCTTTTCACCAATTTTTTTATAAAAACCCCCATTTTCCCTTTTTTCCCCCACAAAAAACCACCCGTCTTTTCCAAAAGAACCAAAATTAAATTTTTTTTTAAGTTTGGGGAATACTTACATTTTAAGAGTTACATTTGGGTTTGTTGTTAAGCTAACATAAACTGGATGTCCCTACACATTCAAGGGACATCCTGTCCCTATAGCTAAAGAAAAATTTCTTTTTTTAAAAGGCATAAACAGAAAACAGTCGAGATTTACAAAAAAGGACGAACCGCAGTGTCAAAAACCCAAAATTCTTTTTTCCCAAGGGGTTACTAAGTGATAATGATGCCCAAGGTGAAAAAATTATTAATTTCAAAAGTTTTTTAAATGGGGGTTTTTAATTTATCATTAAATTTTTTTTTTGCAATTTTACAATCGGGGCCTTCGGACCGTTTATGACAGAAAAAAACCTTTTTTGTAGGTTTTTGACTTAGATTTATTATTTACATTTTTTCACGAATATAAAAACTAATAGAACATATTATTTTTTGATTTTTTAATTTATAAGTCTACTTTCTTCCGAAGCAAGTCCGACAATATTTTTTCAAAATTAAAATTTTTATCTTCCCCAAGATAATAATTGCACAAAATTTTAAAGTTGGAAGGTAAGTACCCGAGGTGGAACCCTTTTTAAAAAATGTCAAATGGATGCCCAATTTTTTCAATTCCATCACAATCTTTTGAAGTCCGCTGCAAAAATCCGATTCATCACCGGGTGAAAAAATTTTTTCCCAGAAAAAAGGGACCTAGATTGGGCTCGAGCCTTGATGCGGCTCGAAAGATCTTTTAAATTCTTTTTGCGTCTTTTCCTCAGTGGGCGAAAAGTAAGGATCCCAAATTAGGCTCCCAGACAAATTACGTTGAAATGCACGGGCTTTTTTAGATTGGTCTAGCCCTCCTTTTCTTGGCGACGCCCCCAAAGTGGTTAGTCTCGGATATAAATCCCCCGGACCCGTTCCCAGTAGAACTTTTTGGGCCCCCCCCAAGCGCCAATTCTGGCCATTCAGTCTTTAATGGGTCGCAATGGATCCATGTTTACTTGACGTTACTCTCAAAAAAAAAAAAAACTGTTAAGGGGAGTAGAAACCCGGGGCGGCCCCATCGAAAACACGAGCAGTTTTATCTCCACGGGGGCTTAAGGCCCTAAGGGGGGGACTCCCTTAATTGAAAGGCCGGCACTCCTTGTCGCGAAAAAGGCACGACTTCCCCCCTTCCGGGAAAAAGGCGCCGCGGGTTGCGGGTTAGCCCGTGCAGGCAACCGACGCAGAACACCCACGGGGAGGCATCGCAGGCGTTAAAAACCCCCCACCAATCGCGACGTAAAGTCGGGGGGCCCCCCAAAAGTGCGGCGCGCCAGAGCGGGCGGCTTTTAAAACCTAGCCCCGGTCCTCGAGGACGAGGACCTCCCTCTTGCCGTCTCGCGGCCGGGAATCGGTTTTACACCATATTGGGCGTTTATATCCTTAAAAAAGTGGCACTTTCCCGGGGCACCCTATTTCCCCCGACTGGGGGCCCCGGTTTCTGGGCCCCCACCGGGAAAGGGGAAGACCGGGGAGTTCACCTACTTCCTCGCTCGCGCCAAAGGTTCGATAATGATCCACCCGGGGGGTTCCCGAGGGGTACCTTTTGGGGGACTTTTTTTTCCCTAAAAACAAGTTCGGGCTTTTCGGCACGTGGCTCGACCCGAAACCCAAAGGGGAACCAACCGAAGTCCTCACTAAAATATTCAATCGGTAATAGGGGACGGGCAGTGTGGACAAGGGCCAGGGACCTAATAAAACGCGAGATGATGACTCACGCTTACTAAAATTCCTCGTTCATGGCGGATAATTCCCAATCGCCAACCCCAGCGGGGAAAGAGGTTCAACGGGTTAACCCATTCCTGTCGGAAAGGGAAAGCACACGTGATTCCTTAAATGTGGCACGCGTGTGGCCCAGGACATCTAAGGGCTTTTACAGACCTGCTATTGCTCTGCCTCTTGCGGCCTAAACGCCGCCAGTCCCCTCAAAAAAACCCCCGGACTAGGAATGATCCGACGTCTATTTATTTAGGCTAGAGCCTCGTCCGTTATCAGAAAAAACCCCAGACAAATCACTACACAACCAAGAGCGGCCATGCACCATACCCACGAAATCAAGAAAGAGTCTTAATCTGTCAATCCTCGCCCGTGTCCTGCCTGGTAGGGTTCGCTGCGTTGAGTCAATTGAACCGCAAGCCCCATTATGGTGATGACCCTCCGTCCAATTCCTTTTTTCAGCTTTGAACCATATTTCCCCCGGAACCAAAAGCTTTGGTTTCCCGGAAGCTGCCGCGTGTCATTTGAGGAAACACGCCGGATCGCTGGCGGCATGTTTTATGGTTAAACTGGGCGGTATCTGATCGCCTTCGATCCTCTAAATTTCGTTTTGATTAATGGGAAAATTCTTGGCAAAGCTTTCGCAGTAGTTTTGCTTGCGACGGTCCAAAATTTCACCTCTAGCGTCGCAATACGAATGCCCAAGTCTTTCCTCTTAATCATTACCTCGTGTTCAAACCAACAAATAGAAAACCCAGGTCCTATTCCATTATTCCGTGCACCATTGTTCAGGCGTCACGCCTGCTTTGAAACACTCTAATTTATTCAAAGTAAACTTGAGGTCAACCGAGACAACCGGTGAAGATCATCAAGGGAAACGGCTGGCTTGTTCAGAACGGGCAGTTCCGCCGTTAGGCGGACCGCCCGACTAGAACTGAGATCCCCAAATACGAGCTTTTTAACCGCAAAACTTTAATATACGGGGGGGTTGGAGCAAATGTTACCGCGGCTGCTGGCATTGGCTTGCCCTCCAATTATAATCGCTAAAAGGATTTAGAGTGTACTCAATTCCAATTACGGGGTCTCAAAAGAGTCCCGTATCGTTATTTTTCGTCCTACCTCCCGTTCCGGGGTGGGTAATTTGCGCGCCTGCTGCCTTTCCCTTTGGGGGTGGTAGCCGTTTCTCAGGCTCCCTCTCCGGAATCGAACCCTATTCCCCGTCCCCGTTACGACCAGGTAGGCGCATAACCCACCATCGACATTGATAAAGGCAGACACTTGAAGGATACGTCGCCGGGACGAGCCCCTCGATCAGCCCGAAGTTATACAGAGTCACCACGTTTTAACGGACACAAGGCCCGATTGATTTTGGTCTAATAAAAGCGTCGTTCCCGAAGGTCGGAGCTCGGCCCGCATGTATTAGCTCTAGAATTGCCACAGTTATCCAAGTAAAATAAGTTTCGATCCAAGGGACCAAACTGATTTAAGGGGCCATTCGCGGTTTCGCCATAATACGGCCTGTACTTAGACAGCATGGCTTAACTTTGAGACAAGCATATGATTACTGGCAGGATCAACCAGGTATTCCTCTCGAAAATCTCCCCCCCTGTTTCTCCGTTTCAGGAAAAAGCCTTTCCACCATCGAGGGACCCCCACCTCAAAGGGCCCCTGTATTTGATATTGCCCCAGAAATATTGCCAAAAAAATAAAATACGAAACAAACGTCGCACTTTCGGCAGACGGTTCTCGAATCACCACGTCCCCCGCTTTCATATTGCAGCGGGGGGGAGGAAACAACAAGGGGAGAAAAGGACGACAAGCGAGTAGAGTTGCCACGCGCACGGCATTCAACTCACACCCACCCGCAGCCCGATGCTACGACACAATATGCACCATATTCCCACAGAAATAATTTCCGCGATGGAGCGGCACGGCACGGGGGCCGGGACCACCGCAGAGAACTGAGACGTGAGGGAAGCAGGCAGACTAGCAGACACTGTGACCACCACTGAACCCTAGGAGCACAGACACTGGCCCCATATTAAGGCGCAGAACAGCAAAATACTACCAAAACCCAAAACCAGTTCCGACGTTCCCCCTCCCGCTTTCCGTCGGGCGTTTCCCCCACTACGGGAGGAAAAAAAAAACCTCTGACCTACAACCTGTTTTAAGCCGAACGGTTGGGCGAGAGGTGGTCCGTTTGCCGTTTCTTTGTACTTTGAAACTCGTTCGGACTTAGAAAAAAGTCGGAAAAAAAGACTTATAAAAGTCTTCCCTTACTTAGAAAATAACTCCTCGTTCGGACTTAGAAAAGTTTTAGTACTTCATATTTTCTCGTCTTGTCGAATTGGAATTTAGTATTGAATTCGGACTTTGAAATTTTTTTTTAATTTTACTAATTCAGTTGTTTTTATTTTGATCCATGCCGAGCAGTAACTTCGAACTTAGAAAATAACTCCTCGTTCGGACTTAGAAAAGTTTTAGTACTTCATATTTTCTCGTCTTGTCGAATTGGAATTTAGTATTGAATTCGGACTTGTAAATATTTTCGAAATTTGCAATAAGTTAGGATTCATTATAATAAGTTAGCTATTTCATATTTTACACTACTAAATGCAAATTGCTTCCGCCCATTTCCCCGAGTTTGCAACCGTAATAATTAAATTAATAATTTTAAATTTATAATTTAATATATAATTTTGGCTAAGTTCCAAAAAAGTTGGTACTTCGAAATCTTGTTGAAAATCTTAGGTTAATAAGCAACTAAACCCATCCATAGTCAAGGTGCAACAATGTTCAACGATATAACTCTCGATTACTTAATACCATTGTTAGAGTTTATTTTCGATTTGCTATGTTGCCCAATTCACATTGCAACCGCGTTAAAAATATTACTAACTCAATAATGAAATTATTAATCTTTTTAATCATTCATTTACTTATCGTTGTTCTAAATGACGTTGAAGAACGCCCTATATATATTTGATTATATTATTTCAGGACCCGCTTAGGTATATCATGAGAGCACCAAGTCATGTGATACCCAAGTCATGTGACCAGCACGAATAACCATGGCGCCATCTACATTAGGAATGTGAACTTTATTATTTTTTTATTTTATTATTATGGTAAATATTATAGTAAATTTTATTATTATGGGCAAAAAAAATACACTAGTATATAAATCACTAGAAAGGCAATGCTTGCTCTTTTGTTTATTTATACTGTGAATTTAAATTATTGTATCAAGTAATTTAGAACCATATGATATGATATGATATGATATGATATGATGATATGATATGATATGATATGATGATATGATATGATGATATGATATGATGATATGATATGATATGATATGATATGACCGTTTCTAAAGTGGATTTAATTTAATAATTACGACACTTAAATAATAAAAGCAGTCAACAAGTGTTCATTGCTTTATTTATTTCTTAATTGAGTAATTTTAATGTAGAAAAATTGTTTTTAATGGTGAAAGTTTGCTTTTCATGTTCGTAAGTTTTCAAACAAACCGCACTCTGTCCGAGGCCGTAATGCAAGTTTGTAATGTAAGTTTTCATTAATAATTCCGAAAATTAAATAAGAAAAAGCAGTCAACAAATGTTCTTTGAATTATTTTATTTCTTAATTGAGTAATTTGAATGTAGAAAAAATTGTATTTAATTGTGATAGTTTGCGTTTTACGCTCGAAAGTTTTCAAAACAAACCCAACTCTTGCAGTGGCCGTAACGACCGTTTCTAAAATGGATTTAATTTAATAATTACGACACTTAAATAATAAAAAGCAGTCAACAAGTGTTCATTGCTTTATTTTATTTCTTAATTGAGTAATTTTAATGTAGAAAAAATTGTTTTTAATGGTGAAAGTTTGCTTTTCATGTTCGTAAGTTTTCAAACAAACCGCACTCTGTCCCGAGGCCGTAATGCAAGTTTGTAATGTAAGTTTTCATTAATAATTCCGAAAATTAAATAAGAAAAAGCAGTCAACAAATGTTCTTTGAATTATTTTATTTCTTAATTGAGTAATTTGAATGTAGAAAAAATTGTATTTAATTGTGATAGTTTGCGTTTTACGCTCGAAAGTTTTCAAAACAAACCCAACTCTTGCAGTGGCCGTAACGACCGTTTCTAAAGTGGATTTAATTTAATAATTACGACACTTAAATAATAAAAAGCAGTCAACAAGTGTTCATTGCTTTATTTTATTTCTTAATTGAGTAATTTTAATGTAGAAAAAATTTTTTTTAATGGTGAAAGTTTGCTTTTCATGTTCGTAAGTTTTCAAACAAACCGCACTCTGTCCGAGGCCGTAATGCAAGTTTGTAATGTAAGTTTTCATTAATAATTCCGAAAATTAAATAAGAAAAAGCAGTCAACAAATGTTCTTTGAATTATTTTATTTCTTAATTGAGTAATTTGAATGTAGAAAAAATTGTATTTAATTGTGATAGTTTGCGTTTTACGCTCGAAAGTTTTCAAAACAAACCCAACTCTTGCAGTGGCCGTAACGACCGTTTCTAAAGTGGATTTAATTTAATAATTACGACACTTAAATAATAAAAAGCAGTCAACAAGTGTTCATTGCTTTATTTTATTTCTTAATTGAGTAATTTTAATGTAGAAAAAATTGTTTTTAATGGTGAAAGTTTGCTTTTCATGTTCGTAAGTTTTCAAACAAACCGCACTCTGTCCGAGGCCGTAATGCAAGTTTGTAATGTAAGTTTTCATTAATAATTCCGAAAATTAAATAAGAAAAAGCAGTCAACAAATGTTCTTTGAATTATTTTATTTCTTAATTGAGTAATTTGAATGTAGAAAAAATTGTATTTAATTGTGATAGTTTGCGTTTTACGCTCGAAAGTTTTCAAAACAAACCCAATTCTTGCAGTGGCCGTAACGACCGTTTCTAAAGTGGATTTAATTTAATAATTACGACACTTAAATAATAAAAAGCAGTCAACAAATGTTCTTTGCATTATTTTATTTCTTAATGGAGTAATTTGAATGTAAAAAAAATTGTTTTTTAATGTGAAAGTTTGCTTTTTACGTTCATAAGTTGTCAAAACAAACCAACGAAAATTTCAAAAAATATGTCAGAGTCCGAACGAATTTCAGAGTCCCGACTTTTTTCTAAGTCCGAACGAGTTTCAAAGTACAAAGTACGGCAAACGGACCACCTCTCGTCACCCGTTCGGCTAAAACAGGTTGTAGGTCAGAGGTTTTTTTTTTTCCTCCCGTAGTGGGGAAACGCGCCGACGAGAAAGCGGAGGGGGAACGTCGGAACTGGTTTTGGGTTGGTAGTAGTTGCTGTTCTGCGCCTTATATATGGGGCACAGTGTCTGTGCTCCTAGGGTTCAGCTGGTGGATCACAGTGTCTGCTAGTCTGGCCTGCTTCCCTCACGTCTCAGCTTCTCTGCGAGTGGTCCGGCCCCCGTGCCGTGCCGCTCCATCGCGGAAATTATTTCTGTGGGAATATGGTGCATATTGTGATCGTAGCATCGGGCTGCGGGTGGGTGTGAGTTGAATGCCGTGCGCGTGGCCAACTCTACTCGCTTGTCGTCCTTTTCTACCCTTGTTGTTTCCTCGCCCCGCTGCAATATGCAGCGCGGGACGTGGTGAGTCGAGAACCGTCTGCCGAGAGTGCGACGTTGTTTCGTATTTTATTTTATGGCAATATTTCTGGGGCAATATCAAATACAGGGGCCCTTTGATGGTGGGGGTCCCTCGATGGTGGAAAGGCTTTTTCCTGAAACGGAGAAACATGAGAGAGTTCGAGAGAATACCTGGTTGATCCTGCCAGTAATCATATGCTTGTCTCAAAGATTAAGCCATGCATGTCTAAGTACAGGCCGTATTATGGCGAAACCGCGAATGGCTCATTAAATCAGTTATGGTTCCTTGGATCGTACTTAGTTACTTGGATAACTGTGGCAATTCTAGAGCTAATACATGCAGCAGAGCTCCGACCTTCGGGAACGAGCGCTTTTATTAGACCAAAATCAATCGGGCCTTGTGTCCGTTGAACGTGGTGACTCTGTATAACTTTGGGCTGATCGCACGGGCTCGTCCCGGCGACGTATCCTTCAAGTGTCTGCCTTATCAACTGTCGATGGTAGGTTATGCGCCTACCATGGTCGTAACGGGTGACGGGGAATCAGGGTTCGATTCCGGAGAGGGAGCCTGAGAAACGGCTACCACATCCAAGGAAGGCAGCAGGCGCGCAAATTACCCACTCCCGGAACGGGGAGGTAGTGACGAAAAATAACGATACGGGACTCTTTTGAGACCCCGTAATTGGAATGAGTACACTCTAAATCCTTTAGCGATTATCAATTGGAGGGCAAGCCAAGTGCCAGCAGCCGCGGTAACACTTGCTCCAATAGCGTATATTAAAGTTGTTGCGGTTAAAAAGCTCGTAGTTGGATCTCAGTTCTAGTCGGGCGGTCCGCCTAACGGCGGTAACTGCCCGTTCTGAACAAGCCAGCCGGTTTCCCTTGATGATCTTCACCGGTTGTCTCGGTTGACCGGCAAGTTTACTTTGAATAAATTAGAGTGCTCAAAGCAGGCGTGACGCCTGAACAATGGTGCATGGAATAATGGAATAGGACCTCGGTTCTATTTTGTTGGTTTTCGGAACACGAGGTAATGATTAAGAGGAACAGACGGGGGCATTCGTATTGCGACGCTAGAGGTGAAATTCTTGGACCGTCGCAAGACGAACTACTGCGAAAGCATTTGCCAAGAATGTTTCCATTAATCAAGAACGAAAGTTAGAGGATCGAAGGCGATCAGATACCGCCCTAGTTCTAACCATAAACGATGCCAGCCAGCGATCCGGCTGTGTTCCTCAAATGACACGCCGGGCAGCTTCCGGGAAACCAAAGCTTTTGGGTTCCGGGGGAAGTATGGTTGCAAAGCTGAAACTTAAAGGAATTGACGGAGGGTCATCACCAGTAATGGGGCTTGCGGTTCAATTTGACTCAACGCAGCGAACCCTACCAGGCCAGGACACGGCGAGGATTGACAGATTAAGAGCTCTTTCTTGATTTCGTGGGTAGTGGTGCATGGCCGCTCTTGGTTCGTGTAGTGATTTGTCTGGTTTATTCTGATAACGGACGAGGCTCTAGCCTACTAAATAGACGCTCGGATCATTCCTAGTCCGGCGTTTCTTCTTAGAGGGACTGGCGGCGTTTAGCCGCACGAGGCAGAGCAATAGCAGGTCTGTAATGCCCTTAGATGTCCTGGGCCACACGCGTGCCACATTGAAGGAATCATCGTGTGCTTTCCCTTTCCGACAGGAATGGGTAACCCGTTGAACCTCTTTCGTGCTGGGGATTGGCGATTGCAATTATCCGCCATGAACGAGGAATTTCTAGTAAGCGTGAGTCATCATCTCGCGTTGATTAGGTCCCTGGCCCTTGTCCACACTGCCCGTCGCTATTACCGATTGAATATTTTAGTGAGGACTTCGGATTGGCTGTCGATTTGGCTTTCGGGTCGAGCCGACGTGCCGAAAAGATGCCCGAACTTGATTATTTAGAGGAAATAAAAGTCGTAACAAGTACCCGTCGGTGAACCAGCGGGTGGATCATTATCGAACCTTTCGTCGCGAGCGAGAGAAGTAGGTGAATCTCCTCGGTCTTCCGTCTGCCCGGATGGGGCCGAGAAACCGGTGCCGGTAGTCGGGCATAGTAGGGTGCCCGGCGAAAGTGCCACTTTGAACGGATATAAGACGCCGAACCTATGGTGTACCTGATTCCCGGCCGCGAGACGGCAAGAGGGAGGTCCCTCGTCCCTCGAGGACGCGGGGGCTAGGTTTGAAGAGACGCGCCCGCTCTGGCGCGCCGCACTTTCGGTGTCGGCCCCTGACGTTGACGTCCGCGACTTCGGATGATGGGGTTTTTGAACGCGCTGCGATGCCTCGAGTGGGTGTTCTGCGTCGAGTTGCCGTGCACGTGGCTAACTCCGCAACCCGCTCGGCGTCCTATTCCCTGGAAGGGAGGTAGTAGTCGATGTCCTTCTCGCTGACAAGGGAGTGCCCGGCCTAAGCCGGATTGCACGCACCATGGAGTCTTGAAGGTTCGTCGGTGGCCGCTTCCCCTACGGGGAGTAGTTGTTCCTGAACATTTTCTTTGAACGCAATACGATGAACGCCCTGGTGACGGGGCGGGAATCAAAACTCTGACAACTCTAAGCAGTGGATCACTCGGCTCACGGGTCGATGAAGAACGCAGCCAGCTGCGAGACTTGGTGTGAATTGCAGAACACATTGAGCATTAACTTTTTGAACGCGCATTGCGGCCTCGGGTTCTGCCCGGGGCCTCGCCTGTCTGAGGGTCGGATAAGACTTACCGAGGAAGGTTCTCCTTCCCATTGACCGCTCCGACTTCACAGTCGCCGGTTTAAAATCTCACGAGTGTTCTACGTCCTGTCGAAGAAGCGTTGCCGCGGTGCATGTCTGTCTGGGCGGAGGGAACGGCTATTTCTCTCCCCGTGGGATGGATCTGCGTGCAATGCAAAGAACGACGATTGACGAGACGCTCGCCAGTTTAACGGAGTATTTAAGGTGCCTCGAGAGGGTGTGCGTTTGAGTTGCCGTGTGCGTGGCAACTCCGCTGCTCGCTCGGTGCCGACAAGGTGCCTCGAAGAGGGTTTGCGTTGAGTTGCCGTGTGCGTGGCAACTCCGCTGCTCGCTCGGTGCCGACAAGGTGCCTCGAAGAGGGTTTGCGTCGAGTTGCCGTGTGCGTGGCAACTCCGCTGCTCGCTCGGTGCCGACAAGGTGCCTCGAAGAGGGTTTGCGTCGAGTTGCCGTGTGCGTGGCAACTCCGCTGCTCGCTCGGTGCCGCTTGGATGTGATGCGGAGACTTTCGGTGTGGGTGTTCAAGAGTGACCGTGCGCGTGGTCACTCCGCCTCCCTTTTGTCGCCGCGTCCGACTCCGCGTGGAAGTGGGTCCGCGTTACTGAATTACTCCTGCCACGTGCAGTATACCCTATGTCGACCTCAGATCAGACGAGATAACCCGCTGAATTTAAGCATATAATAAGCGGAGGAAAAGAAACCAACAGGGATTCCCTTAGTAACGGCGAGTGAACCGGGAGAAGCCCAGCGCCGAATCCCCCGCTCGCAAGGGCGTGGGGAAATGTGGCGTTTAGGAGTGAGCGTGCCGGAGACGGACTCTGCAGCAAGTCCCCTTGACCGGGGCTGTTGCCCAAAGTGGGTGCGAGGCCCATAGCTGCTAGGTTCTATCCGGATGCGATCTCCTTGGAGTCGGGTTGCTTGGAAGTGCAACCTTAATCGGGTGGTAAACTCCACCTAAGGCTAAATACTTCCGTGAGACCGATAGCAAACAAGTACCGTGAGGGAAAGTTGCAAAGAACTTTGAAGAGAGAGTTCAAGAGTACGTGAAACTGCTTAGAGGTAAACGGGTGGGCCCTCGAAATCCTGTGGTGGGATCATTCAGTCGGGGTGTCGCGTCGCAGGCTGGGCATGCATTATGGTACCCGTGAGGGGGCCGGCTCGGCTAGCGTTGCGTGGCAAACCGACGCATTTGTTTCCCATCCGAAGGACGCCGCAACCGGTTGGTGGACGGTCTTAAGAGCGAGAAACGGCAGGTGGCCGGAGGCGTGCATTTGTGTGTCGCCGGTTGTTAGCCATCTTGCAGGACGGCCCGTCCGCCGACCGTGGCAATAAAGAGGCCCGGCTGGGCTTCGTCGTCTCCTCCTTGCGTAACGAGCTATACTAGCATTCGCAGGAGTTCGTTGAGAGGTGCGTTCGCACGAAGCGAGTTCGTGGCAAGCATCGCTCCGTCTCCGTTGGTGATGCGAGGCTCGTGGGAGTGATTGACGGTTTGCGGCGAGTAGATCGGTCACCCACCCGACCCGTCTTGAAACACGGACCAAGGAGTCTAACATGTGCGCGAGTCAATGGGTCTTGAATAAGCCCGGCGGCGAAATGAAAGTACAGGCCGGCGGAGGTCGGCCGCATTCGGGATCCCCGTTCCCTCGCGGGCGGGGCGCACCGGAGACCCGCCGCGTTCCACTTGTGGAAGTGGCGGAGTTTGAGCGCACACGTTGGGACCCGAAAGATGGTGAACTATGCCCGGACAGGACGAGGCCAGAGGAAACTCTGGTGGAGGTCCGTAGCGGTTCTGACGTGCAAATCGATCGTCAGATCTGGGTCTAGCGGCGTAAGACTAATCGAACCATCTAGTAGCTGGTTCCCTCCGAAGTTTCCCTCAGGATAGCTGGCGCTCATTGAATTCAGTCTCATCTGGTAAAGCGAATGATTAGAGGCCTTGGGGCCGAAACGATCTCAACCTATTCTCAAACTTTAAATGGGTGAGAAGTCCGCCTTGCATGACTGAAGGCCGGACGAGACAGGATGAGAGTGCCCAGTGGGCCACTTTTGGTAAGCAGAACTGGCGCTGTGGGATGAACCAAACGCCCGGTTAAGGCGTCCGATGCGAGACGCTCATGAGACCCCATGAAAGGTGTTGGTTGCTCTAGACAGTCGGACGATGGCCATGGAAGTCGGAATTCGCTAAGGAGTGTGTAACAACTCACCGACCGAAGCAACTAGCCCTGAAAATGGATGACGCTCCAGCGTTGGGCCTATACCGGGCCGCTACGGCAGAGCTTCCCTCGTGGAGGTTTACGCCGCAGTGAGTAGGAGGGTCGCGGTGGCGTGCGTTGAAGGTGCCGGGCGTGAGCCCGCCTGGAGCCGCCACCGGTGCAGATCTTGGTGGTAGTAGCAAATACTCAAGTGAGACCTTGAGGACTGAAGCTGGAGAAGGGTTCCATGTGAACAGCAGTTGAACATGGGTCAGTCGGTCCTAAGGGATCGGAGAAATCCGTTCCGAAGCGAGACGTCTGCCGAAACGCAAACACATGCTCGTGTTTGTCTCGCTGCCGACCGAAAGGGAATGGGGTTAATATTCCCCAACCCGGACACGGAGATAGGTCCTTCGGGACCAAGTGCGGTAACGCAACCGAACTCGGAGACGTCGACGGAGGACCCGGGGAAGAGTTATCTTTTCTTTGTAAGAGTTCGTGTCCCTGGAATCGGCTCGTCCGGAGATAGGGACGCTGTTCTCGTAAAAGCACCGCGTCTCTTGCGGTGTCCGGTGCGCCTCTGTTGGCCCTTGAAAATCCGAGGGAGATAGTGTAATTTTCGTGCCGGTCCGTACCCATATCCGCAGCAGGTCTCCAAGGTGAACAGCCTCTAGTCACTAGAACAATGTAGGTAAGGGAAGTCGGCAAGTTCGATCCGTAACTTCGGGATAAGGATTGGCTGTGAGGGCCGGGCTCGTCGGGTTGAGGTCCTGTAGCTCGCGGGAGCCGTACCGGGACTGGGCGGGACTGGCTGCTGTCAAAGGCAGTCCGGTTCTGCTCGGACCAGAGTCGGTTCTGCTTGTTGAAAGCCTCGGCTGGAACTGGTGGGCGGACTTCGGTCTGCACTATCGGGCGTCGACGGGCGACTAACGGTCGACTCACAACTGGCACGGACTATGGGAATCCGACTTTCTAATTAAAAAATAGCATTGCGATGGCCGGTGAGCGGTGCTGACGCAATGTGATTTCTGCCCAGTGCTCTGAATGTCAAAGTGAAGAAATTCATCCAAGCTCGGGTAAACGGCGGGAGTAACTATGACTCTCTTAAGGTAGCCAAATGCCTCGTCATCTGATTAGTGACGCGCATGAATGGATTAACGAGATTCCCAACTGTCCCTATCTACTATCTTGCGAAACCACGAGCCAGGGAACGGCTTGGAAAAATCTACGGGGAAAAAGACCTGTTGGCTTGACACTAGTTGAGTTTTGTGAAGAGACATGAGAGGTGTAGTATAGGGGAGTGCTTGACCGTCAGTAAATACCACTGCTTCATCGTCTTTACTTACTGGTTAAGCGCGAAAGCGACCGTAAGAGATCACTTCTAGCCCCATCCTGCTCCTTGTAGCGCGCGATCCGCTCCGAGGACAGATTCAGGGTTGTTTTGGGGGGGAGACCCTGTCTGGTAAGCTGACCCAAGTCTGAGCTTGTGAGAGACAGAAGCGTAGAGAAAGGGGAAAGAGCTTCGCTTGAATTCTTGATGTTTCTTTATTACTCGGACGCGAAAGCGACCTATGATCCGCTTTGTGACTTTACGCGTTTCATGACAGATTCAGAGTTGTTTGGCCATGGGCATACCTCGTCGTGGGCCAGCAGCCAGCAGTTCTAAGCGGAAACGCTTGATCTTTTTTGAATCCTGCGAAAGCGGCTCTTTCCTTTATCAATTGCGAAGCCCCGGGAATGTTCGCCACAGCGTTGTGATTTGATTTTACACAACCCAACTTTATATAGGGAACGTGAGCTGGGTTTAGACCGTCGCGAGACAGGTTAGTTTTAACCTACTGATGACTCGTCGTTGCGATAGTAATCCTGCTCAGTACGAGAGGAACCGCAGGTTCGGACACTTGGTTCATGTGCTTGGTCGAGAGGCCAGTGGTGCGAAGCTACCATCCGTGGGATTATGACTGAACGCCTCTAAGTCAGAATCCCGTCTAGTCGATGCAACGATACCGTTCGTACCACGCGCGTCGGTGGGCAACTTTAGCCGGGGTGTACATCTGTCCAGACTGTGGCAGGCTACCCTGGCGACGAGGCCTATCCGGTCCGGAGCATTCTCCGGGACGCCTATTTTGTGCGTCCTTTGCTCTAGATCCAACCCCTCTGGGTGCGATGCGCGGGTGCCAAATCGTCTGTAAAAGACTTTAGTACTAGTCTGGGTGTTGTACGTATTAGAGCAGCCACCATACTGCGATATACTGAGACTTATCCTCTGACTGGGAGATTTGTTGGAGAGACCAATGAATCATTTTTTTAATTTTTTTTTTAATCCGTTGGTCTTGTCTCATTGAGGACTTTGAAATTTTTTAATTTTTTTAAATTATACTAATTCAGTTGTTTTTATTTTGATCCATGCCGAGCAGTAACTTCGAACTTAGAAAATAACGCCTTAACGAACGCCTTAACGAACTTAGAAAAGTTTTAGTACTTCATATTTTCTCGTCTTGTCGAATTGCAATTTAGTATTGAATTCGGACTTTGAAATTTTTTTTTAATTTTACTAATTCAGTTGTTTTTATTTTGATCCATGCCGAGCAGTAACTTCGAACTTAGAAAATAACTCCTCGTTCGGACTTAGAAAAGTTTTAGTACTTCATATTTTCTCGTCTTGTCGAATTGGAATTTAGTATTGAATTCGGACTTTGAAATTTTTTTTTAATTTTACTAATTCAGTTGTTTTTATTTTGATCCATGCCGAGCAGTAACTTCGAACTTAGAAAATAACTCCTCGTTCGGACTTAGAAAAGTTTTAGTACTTCATATTTTCTCGTCTTGTCGAATTGGAATTTAGTATTGAATTCGGACTTGTAAATATTTTCGAAATTTGCAATAAGTTAGGATTCATTATAATAAGTTAGCTATTTCATATTTTACACTACTAAATGCAAATTGCTTCCGCCCATTTCCCCCGAGTTTGCAACCGTAATAATTAAATTAATAATTTTAAATTTATAATTTAATATATAATTTTGGCTAAGTTCCCAAAAAAGTTGGTACTTCGAAAATCTTGTTGAAAATCTTAGGTTAATAAGCAACTAAACCCATCCATAGTCAAGGTGCAACAATGTTCAACGATATAACTCTCGATTACTTAATACCATTGTTAGAGTTTATTTTCGATTTGCTATTGTTGCCCAATTCACATTGCAACCGCGTTAAAAATATTACTAACTCAATAATGAAATTATTAATCTTTTTAATCATTCATTTACTTATCGTTGTTCTAAATGACGTTGAAGAACGCCCTATATATATTTGATTATATTATTTCAGGACCCGCTTAGGTATATCATGAGAGCACCAAGTCATGTGATACCCAAGTCATGTGACCAGCACGAATAACCATGGCGCCATCTACATTAGGAATGTGAACTTTATTATTTTTTTATTTTATTATTATGGTAAATATTATAGTAAATTTTATTATTATGG
>JAFNEN010003328.1:0-11851 GCA_019343175.1 Oedothorax gibbosus
AAAGAACGTGGAGTGAGGTGTGTGATTCACTGAACAGGGCAGCAAACGAGCCGGTTCAATAACGAAACGCGGAGGAATACACATTGCAGCAGAAAACGAACCCCTGAGCAGAAAACCTAGAAACTTGCCTATTTCGCTATGGGGTTCGTCTTCGCTGGTTCTTAGTTAGTGATCCACATGGTTATTTCTTTAAAAGTTGGAATTTAAACTTAAAGAAAGTTAATTTCTTTCGAACTAAAAATGTTAAAATACATTTAGGAGCCCAAGTCAACATGATAGAGGGGTCTCATACAAGCATTGCATACAAGTGTAGGGAAAATAGTCCTTTCCTGCCCTGTTCGCTCAAAAGGGTGTGAGTGGGTTTTCGGCTCGCTTACACCTCACTTGTTTTCAAAATTGCTCTGAGCGTGTTTCGATTAAAAAAAAACTAACTAAATAAAATGTCCATATCCAAACAAATTGCCTGCGTTCCAAACAAGTGTTTAGGCCTTCAATAGGTCCTACAATTCTTCCCAATGTTGAATACTGGTGGTTTTTTTTAAAGAAAACAAAACCCAAAACGAGTGCGTATGCGTACTGCATTGCCACACCACCACTACTAGCCCATTTTGTGGTGAGTTTTTTTTTTGCCATAGCAGCTCTTGTTTACAGCTTTTTCAACCAATTCATACGAATTATGGTATGGTTAATGTATGGGCTTGTTTCAACACTTTGTTAAAGAAAACAAAACAACCAATGAAATCGCAGTATGGAGATCGTGACATCATAAGAAATATTCCCATTGGCGTAAAGAATTCAAAAGAAGAATACAAGGCAAAAGGTTGCTAAGTTGGCGGTTGAGGGATAAAAAGGGATTTTTTGGTTCCTTAGAAGGGATTTTTAATTTTTTGGAGTGGAAACACTGCTCCCAACGCAACTTTTCCCCCCAAATTCGGCCCCCACAAAGTTGTTTAAGGGTTGCCAGAGTATGAGAAGATTTTTCTTTTCCGACTGTCATAACTAAAACGATATCTCTACAGTAGGCGACAATTTATTAAAAATCGGACCTTTGGATTGATTTGAGTTTTATTTTATCGCATGCTTAGGATTTCTCTTATAATTATTAATTTTTCTTTCACCTTATTTTGTAATAAAACAAATAAACACTGAGAGATATAAGTTAAAAAGTTTTATTTTCCCAACTATAGATTGTTAAATTGCGTTGAGAGATATTTTGAAGGCTATAAAATTGTTGGATTTTTTGCTTAAAATTTCAAATATTTTTTTTACAAATTTTAAATTAAAGCTGATATACAGTATAGTTTTCACATTTAGAACAAAAGGGGCAATTTTACCCATCTACTTTACATATTATAGCAAATGATATATAAAATTATTGAATTAACGTAAGAAAGTCCTTAAAAAGTAGCTTTTTTCTTACAATTAAAGTTGAACTAAAAGCTGTGCTAAGGATTTTTTTCTAAGATAATATAATATTGTGTGGAATTGGCCCTAAGTACAATTTTTCGTTTAAAAAAAACCCCTCAACTTTTCAACATTTTTATCGAAAAAATAAGAAGATATGTCAAATCAAAGTTTTATTTCCTCTTTGTGTCAAATAGCTTATTATACTTCAGATTGAAAATCAAAATATCGTGCATGTAAAATAAATAAACAACAGCTTGGCAATTTGGCGCAATATGACCTGAAGATTTGGCTTCAACCAAAACAGAGCCGTGACGTCAGTGTAGCGACAGTCACCGATTCACCCGATTGGTTGTTGGGACCAAGTTGATCAACTCCGTCGCGATGAAACGACAGAGTTGTAGAAAATTCTTCAACGCCTACGTCATAGCACGTGGCAATTTCCACCAATCATGGTTCGAACAGAAGTTGAGGGTTGGGTTGGGGAAAAATCTCTCGTGTGATATGGCCTTTACTGTGGTTTGTGTAGTGTGTTTTTGGTATGCATACTGCCTTGAAAAAAACATATAAAAGTTGCAGACATTTCACACAAGTAGAACTGGAAAACAGTTTTTATCGAAGATGCCAGGTCCTTTTCTCGGAACTGTTACGTTTTACTGCGGCCTTGCCCTAAGTATTCCAAAGGGACATTACATGTCTATCATTTGCATTATTTTTTTTAAATAAGGACGACTTAAGTACAACTATGTCACTTAGTGTCTGCAACTGCATACTGTGAAAAAAAAAATTAAATCTGGTACTGTGATTGAAGTTTAACACTAATCAATTTGCTTCTTAAACAGGTTGTTCTTTTTTAACTTTGCATGCAGATTATTTTCAATAAAAATGCTGTTCATAAATAATTTATTTGAGAAGAAAACCTGATAATCAAATAATATTACACAAACTTGTTATGCAGAGAAGTACTAATTTGTAAATCACGAAACTTTTATGATTAATGTATGGAACTTACTCTTAAAAACTGTTGTATAGGAACTTGACAAACAAACGTTGTGCAATAGGGATGCACTGAATGGCGCATAACACATAATGGGTCGAACTCGCCTTCTAAATGGAATCATTTTACATAAATAAGATAACTTGGCTTTGTTTCTCTTAATAGTCATCTTGAAGGTTATGTTGCCTTCATGTGGCCAATTAGTCGGATAAGAAAGTTTGGTGGCGTACTTTTAAGTCAATGTTTAACACCAATCGCAGGAATCAGAATAAATGTTTTTGATCCTTGTATCTACTTGTCCCTGTTGTTAAAGAGTTCTTCTCAACAATAATTCCTAATGGGAAGCTGGGGGCGCCCAGTTGGTTAAGGTGCTTGCCTTGCATGCAAGTTCGACTGTTTCCGGGTTGGGTACCGCCAAAATAACTGCCGACCTATAAAAGATAAGTGCAGCCAAAAAAATATGTCTGAATAATACTCACTTTAATTATGCACTGGTGTCAGCGAGTTCCTTGACTAAGGTTGGGTTTTTCCTATCCAAGGCTAGTATTTCCCATCCCAGCGGGGAAAATGGATAAATACTAGTCAATAAATATTGACAATGATAAATAATTATGAAATTTAAATAATTTTAATTTAGCCTACTGAGACTATCGGTTATTCCTGCGTAGGAAAAAACCTAATTTTTACCAGGGGCGGTAAATACCCTGCCAACCCTGCACTTGACTGTGGTTTTAAATTACAATGTTCATGGCCAATAGCCCTTGTGTAGCTCAAGTGCGATGATAATTCAACCAAACCTCATAGTAAATTAATAACACAACAGTGTTACGCCAGGTTATCTATAAAAAAAACTTAACTATGTTGGTTTTGTAACTCTGGAAGTGTCGACACCTAACCTTTTCAATTTGAAACATTGAAAAAATTAAAATATTAATTAAAAAATAATTATCAAATATGAATAATAAGCCTCGGGTGCACACATAGGTATTAAAGGAATCTATATTTAAAAATTTCAAATTTTTTCTGGGCAGTATAAGTAGGTCTTTCACGATCCAGGCTTACAGGCTCTTTCTTTTATTATTATAGATGTACTATACTTTATTTTTTGTACCAAAGTGAAGTTTACAGCATAGGCTGCAATCTATTTACAAATATGGCTGTGGATCAACTATACTAACTACTGTTTTTGTTTTGAAACTTAGTTTAACTCTCCAACTTTATACTGCTTTACCCTTTAAATTTTTACTTGAAGAGTATAAATAACTTTTAAATGCATTTAATATTTTCAATTCATAAGGCCTTTTAAGGTGGTTGATATCTACAACGTATTCTCCACATCAAGTAAATGAAAATGTGGGGCCCCATCGAGACCCACTGCCTTCATCCCCTTACACTATTTAATCCGCCCTGATTGGAGAAGTGAAGCCAGTGGCTTATGGAGTTGTGACGGGCTGTTATTTTTTTTTATCTGGGATGGAATTGGGGAATAAGACTAATGAATGGAATTTTTTTACTATTGTCAACTTCTTTTGGTGATTCTAATCTTGTTAACTTTCTCTGATCTAATATCATTTGTTCTTGCAGGAACATCACCTTCAAAGAGCCATTTCAGCACAACAACTCTACGGGCATACTGGGAACTTGTCATACCCACACCAGAATATACAATGTTCCAAAAAACATTAAAGATGAATTGTATCCAGAAACCTACAAAAGCTCCCGACAACTTATTCATGTACAGCGTAAGTAATCCTGTGATTGTGATCATAAGATATCGTATTTACTATTTATAATATAACATAGCATTTAATTATATTTTGTGTAGTATTCCTTGGGGCTTTTTAAAAAAATCTAAAGTTCAATTGATAATTTTCTTTACCGGGCCACTGGAAAAGCACTTACATTCTCTACATACCAAACATGTCCCAATTTCTTTAATGAAAATGCCTTCAAAAATTCCAACAAGGCCGTTAACAATGAAGTGAAACAACTCTAATCTCACCTAAGACTGGATTTAATAATGTAGCCTTATGATAGGTTTGGAAACCAATAGAAAATTTATAGGCTCTCTTACCTAGTGCTTTAATGATCTGCCTTTTAATCCAGTCAGATAAAATTGAAATTACTTAGCCCAGAAAAAACCTTAAAATTGTGATGAAAATACTATGAAGGAACCCTGTTATTGTTCATAATTATTTTGTGCTTATGAGTGTTCCTTCTGCAGCCTTCTCAATGGACCAAGACATACCGGACTACGACATGGACTCTGAGGACGAAAAATGGTTATCGCAGCAGGCGGAAAGACTGGACATCAGGCCTCTGCAATACGAGGAGATGATGGACAGGCTGGAAAAGAGCAGTGGCCAACAGGTAATCTTTCAGTACAATTAAAGAATGCTATTGTTGATTTTTCCAAAAGAGTTTCTGTATGGCATGATGACATTGCATAAATTCTATTTATGGACAGCTTTTCAAAAATGCTGCAGATTATTTTGTAAATATGTATTCTTCCCTAAAGACCAGGGCTCGAAAAGACTCAGAAATTTTACCCGGCCCGAGGACGCTTGTCCACCAATGTATTGCAGACCTTCGAAACTAACCCGTCAAACTCGTAACTATAGAAATGGCTCCTAAATATTTTTTTTCAAATTCTTAGCGCTTATATAAATTGCACAATGAATTAGTAGTTACTAGGATTACGTTATATAGTAATAAAAGAAATACTATAGGTTACTATTAGTAACCTAGTATTTCTTTAAAGAAATAAATTAATGCAAATATCAAGTTATCGGTATTCAAGTCATCCGATTGTACTACGTTTTACAAATGAATATATATGACGTTTGACAGTTCCACATTCAAGCCAAGGATTTAGAGGTTTCTGCACAAAATTCTGAAAGGGCTTTTCCATTTAGGTCCATGACGTTTAACTCTTCTTGAAGTGAGCCGCTAGACTGTAAGATTAAACAAAATTAAAAATGTATCACGAACATTAATGGAGAAAAGGCTGTCCACGAGGACGTCAGATTCGAGAAATTAGTTGTCCTCGGGGAATTTTTGACCGCTGAGGACGGGCGGTTTTTCGAGCCCTGCTAAAGACAAAGGTTAATTTGCTAGTACCAATTTTCATTGTAACTACTTGTTGAGTGGCATATATTTATTTGTGCATTGCTAGTTTTAAGCAAATTATGATCTTTGAACTTATAAAATAAAAGACTATCTCTAAACGGCATCTTATGTAATTTGTTTCTTGCAGGTAATAACTCTAAAAGAAGCCAAACTACTCTTGCGGGACGACGATGACATCATCATTGCTGTGTACGACTACTGGCTCAACAAAAGACTAAAAACAGTATGTATTATAAAATCTTAATATTTTAATTAAATATTATTTATAATATTACTTAAGGGTATATACCCATCTTGAATACCTGGAGAAGTGGGAATTTTTTTTTTCACTGGTATGTCAGGGAAATTTTCATTTTTGGGTGACCTTATGAAACCTGGAAAATATCTTGGGTTTTAAAAAATATCCACATGTTATTTTTTTATATGTAGGTCTTTCATAAATTCTTCTAAACCAACATTAATTTAGTAAGATTATTTCATTAAGTTAAGTTTACCTTCCTCCTGATCTATTATTGAATTGAAATTTTAACTAGTTTGACTTGCTTAAGAACTGCCCTCTTAAGAAAAGGTATTATTCTCTTGAACATACTTTAGAGTGTCACAAATCAACCTTTTAAAAAACTATACTCAAAAAAATATATATATATATATTTGGTATGGAACCTGGGATAGTCAAGGAAGTTTAAAATCTTATTTTTGAACAGTCTTTCTTCAACAAACCTTTCTTTCTCTTTCTAGCAACACCTCTCATTCCTCAAGTAAAGACCGAAAAGCGCGATGGCTCCACCAACAACAACCCCTATGTTGCTTTCCGAAGACGGACAGAAAAGATGCAGACAAGAAAGGTACACTGCTCTCTTGAGACACTGTATGTCTGTGTTCCCTGTGTGTATTTTCTGCAGGTTACTTATTTGTATGTTTGACTATAGAACAGGAAAAATGACGAGGCTTCCTACGAAAAGATGCTGAAGCTGCGCAGGGATCTCAGCCGGGCTGTGTAAGTATATTACGTTTTGTTTTTGTAGAGTTTCAAGTTGGGTTTTGATCTTGTAAAGCTGCTAAATCAATGGTATTGAAGAGTCTATATCAAATCTTCTAATTTTTAAATATAAATATTTGATTGCATGTCTGTCATTCTTTTTAGCCCAAAAATAGGGTTCATGCAGTGCAAAGTTAAATATAACGCTTGCTACATAGAAATGACAAAACATTTTTTTTTAGGCATCATTTTAAGACATAAGCATTATTTTGTTAACTCTTATGTATTTGTAAGTGTATACATGCATCTATTCAAATTTTAAAGGTATAAAATCTGCATTGGTCTTTCATTTTTGGAATATTAAATGTAGCTAATTTTCATACTATGAAATGTGTTGAAGAAATGCAAATTCTGAAACATTATATATGGATTTTTGTCCAAAGTCACTGTGGATATCATTTCAGATCCTATTTCCTTCTGTAGTTTTTGAAAATGGGATTTTATTATTTATTAAACTATACTCAGGGTTCGTACACGGCCTTGAAAGTCCTTGAATTTTAACAGAGGCTAAGTTTTTTTTTTGGCTTACTTGTTCCAAAGTTTTATATCAGGACCGAACTTTTTTCAACCAAATTTCAATGCTTCGTAATATATACTAGTTTGCGGCGAAAGCGCAGGTGTCTAGTTATTTTTATAGTTTTAGTTCAGAACCGATTGGTCACCGAATCTCGATTCCTCGTAATATTTTCAGGTTCGCGCCGTTATCGCAAGTGAAGTCCTCTTTTTCGCGCTCTTTCTTGGTTCAAAACAATAGTCAGTATCAAACGTTTAGGTATTTTATTTCTTAGGATAATGTTTGGTTCGCAACATCGTCATGGTCTGCTACTTACACTTGTTAACTGCCTAAATTTAGGTATATACTATGTTAGGATATAAATAGATAATCGAGAAATTTCGAGCCAAAATCGCGGTTTTAAAACCAAAACCTCAAATTTTCCTGAACGTTAATGCCACCAAAAAAATTGTGTCCTTTATTCTCGATCTATATCGATGAAACTAAACTTAAATTTGATAAATAACAGTCTAATAACAGACAATTTAATAATAAAAGATAAAATTTGTAATTAAATTTTGAGGATTAATTAGGATTAGATTACACTAAGGTGTCTTCAAATATCGGCCAACGGCCAGTGCAATCCCCCATTCGAAGAGGATCATCTTCACCTGACCAAAAATATGTAGTCCACTAATGCTTCCTGATTTGCTTATTTTGCAATGCTGCCTAGTAATTTTAAAGAAATCTACCGATGACGTCGCATTGCTTCATAGTGATTGACAGTTCTGTCTCTGCGTGATCAGAAAAGTGTCTCGTTACTTAAGTATCTCCGGTTCAGGCCTAACCTGACCAACCAGAATATTTCTTCTGATCTATCATTCTTGAGTCGTGACCTTGTGATTACAGGAACAGCTTGAACGTTAAAATAGTTTACTTTTGAAACATTTTAGGCATTTTTTTTTTATTTCGGCTTATATGCAATTGGGATTTGGTTGGGGTTAATGATGATCAAAACTAGATCTACATTTTCTCCCCACTGCCCAACAATACATTGAGTAATTGATTAAAATATACTTTTTTCAGATCAACTCCAATTATCCGAATTTCCAATTAACCTATTGTGGTTAGGTCCAAATTGCTTCGGATAATTGGAGTACTGCTGTAATTACTAAATTTAACCAACAAATCCTAAATTAAAAATATTATATGGTCTAGGTTAAAATCATACTTTTTTTTGTTTCCCATGAGAGAACTGAATTTTGCATTTGATTTTTTTCTCTCCATCGGTTTGGGCCGATGGAAAAAAAGAATCGGTCATTGGCTGATTTAATTTGTTTAACAATCGGCCAAAAAGAAGCGCTATCCATCGAACCCTAGTTTTTTATTATAAGTCGTGCAATTGCGGATTTGTTGCGTTATAAGTGCTTATTTTTTGGTGAAATGGGTACTTAAAAAGTGCTTAAAGGTGCTTATTCTTATAATAAAATTTTGCTACGCACCCTGATGCAATATTTAAGTTTATTAAAATTGTATTAGTTGGTGAGTAATAAGTGCTTTAGTCCCAGTCCGATTGCGTTGGTTTTAGCCTTGAATTTCACATTTTAGAGCCTTGAAAAGGCCTTGAAAGTCCTTGATTTTTCTCTCTCAAAAGGTGTATGAACCCTGTATACTCCTCAGCGCAACAGCCCATTAGTGGGCCAAGGCCTGCCGTGCCCATTTCAGCTTTCGTGACCTAGGGCTCTCGGGTGCTAGGCATATGTCCCCGTAAGGTGGTCAGTCTCACACGGAACCCCCTGTGTTTAGTTCCCAAGCATGCTTGGTACCCATTTTATCGACCCACTAACGGCCGTATTCACAAGTTCGAGTCACCCGCAGGCTTCCCCCCGTCTAGGGAAAGATCGTGGGGTTTTGTCAAATTCCTTATTCACCAGTGTGAGTTATGCCAAAAGGGAGAGAAAAGAAGCCGAATCTGCTCTGCGGGTTATCCCACAATGTCGGTGGTTTTTCAGAGGGATATCTCTTAAAAATGTTCAAAATCAAAACAAACATAGCTTATCGGGTTCTTCTTTCAAACTAGTGATTAAAATTATTTAGTTCTAATCCATTTTAATTGATCTTTTATAAGATTGTTTATTATAGAAGTACAGCATATTAGAAAGTTAAATATATTTCAACATGATTTAAATTGATGCTAAATTTCTACGTAGACACTTAAGTGAGATATGTGATAATTTTTATTGTACAATCCATTTAAAAACGTATCTTTAATTGACTAAAACTGTTTTAAAAGTTGTGTGCTGCGGTATTATGCAAAAAAATGTTACAAACTTAATAAAATACAAATAAAGAGGAATATTATAACCATAATAGTATTTGCCACTGTAAAATAAATTAGCAGGTTAATATTCTTGGTTAAAGATTTTTACATATACATAATGATAATTATAAAGGCATTAGTTTTCTCATTTTCCAATATTCCTTTATGTTTTTGAATTAAAGTTATTAAAACTTCAGAGTCATGTGGCATAAAGTTTATTTTCGTCGCTTCAGCCATTTGTAGCCTTCTGTTCTTTTTTTAATTCGAAAGAATTTAAAAATGAAAAAGTAGGTATTGACATGCGGTCGATGTCTGTCTGTCCGTACCCCCCCCCCCCCCCCCCCCCCCCCCTTCCAAAATCGGTTCAAATCATCGGATCTTAAAAATTCTTTTTTTTGTTAGAAAGCTATGACCTCAGATACCCAACTTTCATACTTTTTGTCTGTCTGTACGTCCGGACGGGCATAAATCTACTATCTGTCGGCGAATTTCCCATTGAATTAGCATTGAAATTCAATTTTGAGTCATTAAATCACTGTTGCCAATCAACAATGGCATGAGAAACTTTATTTATTGAAACATATTTGAAGCAAAATAATATTTTCATGAATCAGTTTGGAATTACGTCATAAAATGTAGCACAATTTGATTCTTTGATTATTCATTATCTTTAGGCATTATCTTAGCAAGGCATACTTTTGCATGCAATTATGCTTAGTTTTAATTTACATTTCTTATTTTTTAATGCAGTTCGGAGTAGTTTCATTACTTTTGTTATTAATAAAAATTTAATTATTCTTCGAACTACAAATAAATCACGAGCAGATGATAAATAAATCGAAAGAATATTAAGGAAAATATTTGATTTTGGCTTTTAGAAGTTTAAATTATAGCTGGGTGCTGTGTTTCGATTTTTTTTCTAATGTGTATAAATCTAATGTAGAAACGGCTGTTGATGATATTTACTAAGGAACCTAGTTTTTTTTTCCCGATTAGAACTTCAGTAAGTATTTAAGTAACAGGAAAGTAGGCTATTTTAGTTCTTTATGAACTTCTTGTTTAAAGGGGAGTCGGATGGGTGTTTGGGTCAAAAATGTCGATTTTCTGTGTTTCTTTTATTTTTAATCTGCATATATATAGCTTTAAATTAAGAACAAGATTATCGATTTCTGTTTAGTATTTTCTTTTACGTTTCCTGAAAAATAAGGTTTTGCAAAACTACATTTTTCTCAGGAACTATTAAATATATTTAGCGTGTTTTGTTTTATTATTTCTTCCCCTTTAATAGCTATTTGATTTTAAACCAAGGAATTTTAAAGTATCTCTGCTCAATTTTAAATATCTCTGCTACAATATAACTTTAAATTTGATTTTTGGGGGTTTTTTAAATACATATTTTAAAAAATCACTGAAAGTATTTTTTTTATACTGTGAAATATCCTCAGTTCAAATTAAAGAGCTATATGTAAGGAACAACTATTAAAAAAAAATTCAAGTTCCTGAGAAAAATGTTTCTAAAGTTAGTAAAATTAACATGGCGAGATAGAACCATTCGACTCCCAGAGGCTTTCGATCTGTCTCGCGCTGCAAATAGAACACTTAAAAATATATCTAGCAGTAAACAAACGTCATGTGATTCCGCTTTTGCAATGTATGCCTGTTACAAAATCTGAGTAAACTTGGGGAAGAAATCGAAAGGGAAGCCAGATAAATCTCGCGGTTGTGAATACCCGGGTTTTCCCCCTGCAATAAAAAGCAATAAATGCGACTATTTTCAAGGGGTAGGCGACTATGGCAACTATTTTAATAAAAAAAGTGACCAAAAACTACTATTTTAAGCATATTGGCGACTATTTAGCAACTATTTTCAATATCCGCGATATATTTTTTGCTTGTTTTTTCCCCGATATATTTTAGTTTTAGTAAAAAAATAATGCTCGCGAAAATTTTCTTTGTTGACAGTGGACGTGCATCCACCTGTGGGCCTACTATTTCGATTTCGAAACTTGTTTTTGACTCTTTATAAAACAGAATTTTAAATATTTTTGAAGAACTCGGAAGTTTAAACTTGTTTTGAAGAAAAGTTGCCGTAAAAAAAGTTATCATTTTATTTATATGTTTAGCAATTTCTGAATTTGCAACCCCAAATGAATTAAAGAGAACCAGGTCCCACTTTTTTTAAACAATTTTTATAATGATTCGGCGATTTTAAAAATTTTAGGATATGTTTTGTTCTTAAACCTGAAAATCTTTATGAACATTATTTTTTATGATATTTCATCATAAAAAAATTTGTCCCAATTTCGGGATATTAACAAACAGACGAAAACGAAAGTGCAGAAATTTTAAAATAACCTAAATTTTTACTTTTTTTTTAAAAAATTTTTTCTTTTACTTGGGTCATTTTTTCTAGGGAAATGAAGCGAAAAGTAAAAAAGTTTTATTTAAAAAATTTCCCACTGAATAACT
>JAFNEN010003329.1:0-10645 GCA_019343175.1 Oedothorax gibbosus
AAAATTTAAAAATTTAGGCTTCACAAGTTGTCCCCTTTTTAAAAAAAATGACTCTTTATGAAACTGCAAAAAAAAAGAATAAAAATGATTAATTTTTGGTTATATAAAAGTTTAGATCTACCTAAAGGCCTATTTATTTGGCGATTATTTCTTTCTAAATTGCATAAATTGTGTAAAAAAGGTTCTACGAAAATTTTATTTTTAAAAAACCACTTTTTTTTTGGCTTAAGTATTTGCAAAAACCAAAATATCAAGATTTTAAAGAGTAACCAATATTTTTTGTGAGCCCCCTGTCCAGGCCCGCATCTTGGGGGCCCTCATCAACAGTTTTTCGCCCCTGCAGAAAGGAATTGCTGGCGCATGCAATGGGGGAGGGGGGGGGTCGGATTTTTATAGAAAAAATTTTGAGAAAAATTTTTATTATGGAAATTGCAAAAAAGGTTTTTTTAATTTTCAACTTTTTTTTCATTTACATTATTTCTGAAATTTTTTTTTAACCCAAATTTTCCAAAAAACATAATAAAATAATACTAAAAAGAAAAAAACCAAGAAAGAGTTTTTGGAAAAGTCTTGTGCATTTAAAACTAAAAAATGGTATTTGAAGAGCTAACATTTAATGTTCAAAAATCTACTTGTTTTTTGGCTGTAATGTATTTGCAAGAAACCAACTATCAGAGAGTTAATAGAGTATACGCAATGTTTCTTGTAGAGTGTCCAGTGTCCAGCGCCCGCATCGTGGGCCGTCTCATCAACAGTCTTTCGCCACTGCAGAAAGGAATTGCTGGCGCATGCAATGGAGGAGGTGGCGGATCGGCTATTTTAGTAGAGAAATTTTAGAGAAAAATTTATTTATGGAAATTGCAATAATGGTTTTGAATTTATCAACTTTTTTTCATTTACCAGTTATTTCTGAAATTGGAACCAACTATCAGAGAGTTAATAGAGTATACGCAATGTTTCTTGTAGAGTGTTCCAGTGTCCAGCGCCCGCATCGTGGGCCGTCTCATCAACATTCTTTCGCCACTGCAGAAAGGAATTGCTGGCGCATGCAATGGAGGAGGTGGCGGATCGGCTATTTTAGTAGAGAAATTTTAGAGAAAAATTTTATTATGGAAATTGCAATAATGGTTTTGAATTTATCAACTTTTTTTTCATTTACCAGTTATTTCTGAATATTGGAAACCAACTATCAGAGAGTTAATAGAGTATACGCAATATTTCTTGTAGAGTGTCCAGTGTCCAGCGCCCGCATCGTGGGCCGTCTCATCAACAGTCTTTCGCCACTGCAGAAAGGAATTGCTGGCGCATGCAATGGAGGAGGTGGCGGATCGGCTATTTTAGTAGAGAAATTTTAGAGACAAATTTGATTATGGAAATTGCAATAATGGTTTTGAATTTATCAACTTTTTTTTCATTTACCAGTTATTTCTGAATATTTGTTTTAACAAATTACCAATAAACATAATAACAATAATACTATAATGAAACAAACCAATGAAAGAGTTTTTAGGAAATAGTCTTGTGCATTTAAAACTAAAAATGGTATTTGAAGAGCTAACATTTAATGTTCAAAAACCTATTTGTTTTTTGGCTGTAATGTATTTGCAAGAAACCAACTATCAGAGAGTTAATAGAGTATACGCAATATTTCTTGTAGAGTGTCCAGTGTCCAGCGCCCGCATCGTGGGCCGTCTCATCAACAGTCTTTCGCCACTGCAGAAAGGAATTGCTGGCGCATGCAATGGAGGAGGTGGCGGATCGGCTATTTTAGTAGAGAAATTTTAGAGAAAAATTTTATTATGGAAATTGCAATAATGGTTTTGAATTTATCAACTTTTTTTTATTTACCAGTAATTTCTGAATATTTGTTTTAACAAATTACCAATAAACGTAATAACAATATTATGAAACAAACCAATGTAAGAGTTTTTAGGAAATAGTCTTGTGCATTTAGAGCTAAAAATGGTATTTGAAGAGCTTAGTGGAAGAACGTGTTACGTGACAAAATGTTGAAAACTAGAAAATGCGCTCTTAAAGTTTTTAGTTTGCACTTAGATCCCTTAAATAAGGTTTTTTCAAATGATATAAAGACAAATTTTATTATGGAAATTGCAATAATGGTTTCGAACTATCTCTTTTTCATTTACCAGTTATTTTTGAATATTTTTGTTTTAACAAATTACCAAAAAACATAACAATATTATGAAACAAACCAATGTAAGAGTTTTTAGGAAATAGCCCTTGTGCATTTAGAGCTAAAAATGGTATTTGAAGAGCTTAGTGGAAGAACGTGCTTCGTGACAAAAAGTTGAAAACCAGAAAATGCGCTCTTAAATTTTTTATTTTGCACTTAGATCCCTTAAATAAGGTTCTTTCAAATAAATACAAAGACATTCGTAACTTAAAATATATGAAAAAGGACACATTTTATATTTTAATGAGGGAATAACGTGTTCATTGAAAAAAAAAAAATCTGTTGTTTTTTCGAAAAACACAAACGAAAATAGTTACACTACACATTTGAACATACTTTATTTCAATTTCTAAAAAGATTTCTATACAAGTAATGCAGGACATAAATTCTTTCAAATACCCTGTATAATCCAGATGATGTGATATTTAAAAAAATACAGCTATGTGCATTGCTTTTAATCAAACAGAATTAAAAATTACACACTCAATACAAAATTAACCTTTTTCTTTAACATGCCCAAAACTATTTTTTAATCATTACCTTATTGATTATTTTATTTTACCTTATTTATTATATTATATATTGTGATAAATGGCATAGAAAAACAATATAACTCACTGAATGTTTATTATAATACTACGAAAAAATACCCCTTAATCGCCTTCATGTTGTCTTTATCTTAAAGATTAAAAATTTTTTAAAGGAAAATTCGAAAGTTATTAAAATGAAAACTATTTAACCCTTTCAGTCCCAATGACAATTTGGCATCATCATTTTAGAAATTTTTTTCTGATCGTCTATAGCCATTTATGATATCAAAAAGATTATGATATCATCATTCGACTCTTCAAACTTTTTTCTATTAGAAAATATTTTTATTAATCCCAATAGATGTCAGCCCTATTACTTTTTTTAAATTATGATCAGAAACATGATGAAGCCAAATGGCATCACTGGGACTGAAAGGGTTAATGAATAACTCTAAGATTGAAGATGTGAGACTAGCTCCAGGAAGTAAGTGCTGTTGCAACATCAACACGATTCTAAAGTGCGTTTGAAGCAGGATTTTTTAATAGACTTGGCGACAGTGGGGACAATCACACACACAGCATATACAGTCCCTGGACAAATTATTAGACGCACTGTATTTTTTTTTAGTAATTGTATGTTTCTTAAGAGTTTGTATGCAATAATGGTATATTTAAACTACAATATTATTGATTGGCAGAAAAAGTATCCCTCTGTTGTATTGGCCGGGTAATAGCTCTGATATGAACCCAATTGAAAATGTGTGGGGGCTGATGAAAAGAGAAGTGGCTAAAGATGTTATTACCACAAAGTCCAGCTCCTAGAAAAGATTATGTGTGTGTGGAATCATCATCCTCAAATGCTGGAGACAGTACAGTACAGTCTTGCATTGATAGCATGCCGCGCAGAATTAAAGCTTTGATAGCGGCTAAAGGTGTCTCAACTAAATATTGACTTTTACTAACATTAATTTCACTTTTCTTTAAAACTTTGATTTAATTAAAGCTTTGATGGCGGCTAAAGGTGGCTCAACAAAATATTGACTTTTACTAACATTAATTTCACTTTTCTTTAAAACTTGATTTAATTAAAGCTTTGATGGCGGCTAAAGGTGGCTCAACTAAATATTGACTTTTACTAACATTAATTTAACTTTTCTTTAAACTTTGATTTAATTAAAAGCTTTGATGGCGGCTAAAGGTGGCTCAACTAAATATTGACTTTCACTAACATTAATTTCACTTTTCTTTAAAACTTTGATTTAATTAAAGCTTTGATGGCGGCTAAAGGTGGCTCAACTAAATATTGACTTTTACTAACATTAATTTCACTTTTCTTTAAAACTTAATAAACTTATGCTTTTCTAAATGAATGCTGTTTTATTTGTGTCAAATAAATCGGTAATTGGAAAAAGATGAAGGATTACTAATTTTAAGCGATTGTAAAGCTGCCTTGCAAGCTATCAAAAAGAAACAGTCAAAGATGATCGCGGCTATACATGATGGAATGTTTCAACTCTCAAATTTGAACAAGAAATGCATTTTGCAGTGGATTCCAGCACACGTTGGTATCGACGGAAACGAGTCGGCTGATATCCTGGCAAAAGAAGCAAGAAAACTCAACAATGACGTTCTTCCCCAAACCACTCTTAATGACATCAACTCAGTGGCCAAAGCAAAATTTAACAGCAGAAGTGTTAAAATTAAACACCAAATTTGTGAGTTAAACACCAATAGGGTAACTGCGACCACCCTAACTAGATTAAGGACAGGCCACTTCAAAGGTATGGAAATCCAAAAAGATGGAACTAGAAAATACTCCAGCTGCAGAAACTGCCCCGACTCGGAACTGGATCCAAAACATCTTTTCTCTTGTCCAGCCATCCTGGCAAAATTGCAGCAAATTACCAACTCGCCCTACGAAGACCTTTATGAGGACCACTGTCTGCAGATCGCTGGGGCGGTCTATGAGACCTTTGGTCTTATATAGTCTCTATCCATGGACACGACATCATCATCATCAAATCGGTAATTGATTGTATAATATAGTAAAAATAAAAAAGAAATCAATTTAAAATAATAAAATGGTAAAATATCACCCGGTAATTAATATTTTACATGAAATCTTGCAGTGCGTCTAATAATTTGTCCAGGGACTGTATACTATTCTACTATTCGTACTATGCTGATCCTAACAAACAGGTTTCCAAATCATCGCAAAACACGGTTAATACGGTTTTCGCTAAATTGGCATGTTACTTAAATTCTTTGCTATTTTCAGATTTTTTTCTGAACACAGCATTTTAAACCTTAAATTCACCTTCTAATGAAAAATGAGATTAAGAATCGTAGTTCCAAGTACGAAATACGAATAAAGCTAAACATAAATAAAATTTAAAAATAGTACTGTGTGAAATATTTTTTAATTATAAATTTACTTTGACTTCCTTCAGCTTGTGCAATGAGTAGATCTCACAGTATTTCTAATCTGAAGTGACTTTAACCTGACCAACACTATAAAAAGAACACGTGAGGGAAAAGTGTCAGTTTAGTTGGCACTTTTCTTGAGATCTAAAAACCAATATCGCCAATTATCATGCGGGATTGCCAACTTCGACATTAGAGCTCGCAAAATATGACTAGTTGAGTGACTGCTGATAAACAAGTATCTTTATTAATTTTTCGGACCCCTAGAGCCGTGTCCCTTTGCGAACTGGACAGCCATTTTATTTGAGAATAAAAATTTAAAAATATATGAAGAGTACAGGAAAAAAAACCTTCATCAACTGGGAATCTGTCCGTATTGAAGTCTGCTTGGCGAGTAGTGACGATCGGAAACCGGTTTCTCCCTTGGTTCATCTTCCGCAGTTTTCAAGCATCAGACTAGTGTTGGCGTGAATTTGATCATAGAGATAGAAACCCGTTTCGCCGCGTGATAAGAATCAAGGCAAAACTGGTTTCTTTACAACAGTTTAGGGTCAATCCATTGTACAATTCACCCAGACCTGTTGCTCCAACATTTTTGTTTTCCAATTTTTTTCATACATTTACTAATACTAGGTGAGTCAAAACCAAAGTAAAATTCTTTTTGGTGCTCCTACTTTTTTTGGCGGCCATTTTAACTTTGCTTCGAAGCCGTTTTTTGGCCGAAAACTGCTTTTTACTTTAAAATTATAACTCTATTAATTTTATAGATATAAAAACAAAAATAAAAAAAAAAATGATTAAATGATGCTATAAATAGTTTGCCAGCGCATAATATCATCAAATTAGTGAGGAAGGGGAGAAAAAAAATCACAACTTCTGAAAAAGGAAAATTCGCTTAAAACGGGGTTTTTTTAGCGCGGGGAAAATTTTCAATGAAGAATGAATTTTTAAAAAAAAGAATATCTTTTAATAATGAATGCTTTAATTTTTAAAAAAGAATATCTCAAAAGGGACTAGTGAAAGAATTTGAAATTAATACACATTTTCAAATAGTACATTTTTATGGCATCAAAATTTTGTATTGTTTTTTTCAAAACCTGGTTTCGAGATACAGTACTTCAAAGTTGGTCAAAATCTGTTACAGACCCTTCAAAATGTAACAGTTTTTCAATGGGTAAATTTGTACTTTTAAATTTTAAACCCGAAATACACTACGAAATTACACTGCGTCCTTTATGAAATAAAATTATAGGTACATTTGATTAGTTAACTTTTGGCCAATTCAAATTTTTTCTCATAGTATTGTAATAGTCGTATTTTCAGTGCATATAGTTTTTCTGTTATGTTAAACATTCTGTCCGAAACTTTTTAGTTTCTTTAACGGTAAGCTTACTTAGGATCTAAATCGCTAAAATCCACACAATGTCATCTTTCGATACCTAAAGGCGTTTTTGGGCCAGGTGGATGGAAAAAATTAATTAAGATATCGTTTTTTTTTGTTATCTTTTGTCTTTGACGGGGCCCAACCCCACCCTGATCATCATATCACATGCAATGTACCCAACTTTGATTGCCACTTATGTCCAACTTTGATTGTCACTTATGTCCAACTTTGATTTTCACTTTTGTAGTCCAATTAAAGTTTTATGGTCATCAAATTCTTTAAATGATTAGTGGTATCCATCTGATTTTGATTGTCCTTATAGGCATGAAATCGATGGTACCCCCCTTGTTCCTGATACAGCCAAGAAAAGTTCAAATCTTTTTGATAGTGAAGCCTCAGTTTTTTTAATTTTTCGTCACAGTTGTTTTTTAAAAAACACTTATAAAAATAGGAATTTCGGGAATTTGAAAGCAAATTTTATAAAAAAGCAAAGGTTTTTAAATGTTTTTCGTATGCAAAAGATATCTTTTTAGTTAAATCTATTATATTTTGTGTTAATTATATTGAGTTAATTTTCTATTTTATATTTGGGTTTTAAATAAGGAGAAAAGTTTTTTTTTACTATTTGTCTTGCCTAAATTAAATTTATTAAGTAACTAGTACATTTCGTTAATTTTTTTAGAAATATTCATAAAATGCAATTTTACCATTGAAAACTGTTACATTTGAGGGGTCTGTAACACAGATTTTGATCAAATTTGAAGCACTGTATCTCTGGAACCAGTTCGAAATACCCAAAACAAAATTTTTGGGCACATGTTTTGAAAAAAAAATTTTATACCTGTATTAATTTCAAATTTTTTCCGTCAGTTCCTTTTTGATATATTCTTCATTAAAAAAAATTCAAAAAAAAAAAAAAAAAGATTTTGAGCAATTTGAAAATTTTTTCAAAAAAAAGGGGAAAAATCCTCAAGCTTTACACTTCATAAACATAGTTCTTAATTTGTCTATAAAAAAAAATATTTAAGGGATCTCCTTTTCCTTTTTTACCAATTTTCAGCGATAAAAACTCCCGTTTTTTCGAATTTTAATTTTTAATTTGATTTTTTTTACTCTTCCTTTTCCCACTAATTGGGATATATGCCTGGCAAAAAATTCATAGCCATCTTCTGATCATTTTCCCTTTTTTTCGTCTTTTACTAAAAAATTAAAGAGTTATTACATTTTTAATAAAATTTAAAAGGCCAAAAATTTGGGGGTTAAAAGTAAATTTAAAATGGCCGGGCCCCAAAAAAAATAAGCCCAAAAAAATTTTCTTGGTTTTAAAAACCCGTAGTATTATTTTAAAATATGGTTAAAAAATTGGGAAAAATAAAAAGGGTTAGCAACAGGTCTTGGTGAATTGGGGAAGGATTGCCCTTTAGGCGATGACCGGGCATCGTTGCAAGCAGACCTGAGGCGAATTTATTCCCGTTTTATGAAAAGGGGGTTCTTCCTGTACTCTTCAAAATACTTTTAAAAAAAGATTGTTAGTTCTAGCAGCTATAACAACTGGAGATAATTTTTTGGAAAAATTTTTCGCCTCATAAGAACACCGGTTAGGTTTTAAAAAATTTTGGGGCCTTTTAACGGGATGACGTAACCCAGGGGCCCCACATCCCGAGATTTCCTCCCGCCTCTTACTTTTTTTCGAAACTTTGGGTCCCAGTTTTTTCTTTTTGAAAATGATTAGCATCGCTGAATTTTAAAAAAAGAAGTTCATTAAAAATGTTCTGTTCCTAATCCCTCTTTCCTTCGGAAAAGCATGGGGGTTTGGGAGATGTTTGTTAGTTGGTAAATTTCATCAAAAACCCCAAAAAACCCCGTCGTCATAAAAACAATTCCTGCAAAAAAGAAAGAAAAAGGGAGATGAAAAAATTTTTAAAAGCTATTTTTTAAAGGGTAAAAATTGCTCTTTACTAAAAATTCTTTCTTTCTTGCAAAAAATAAAAAAAAAAAAATTTCTTTAAAAACCCCCTTTTTTTTCAGAAGCGCGGGGAGGAAATTTAGGCAAAAAAAAATAAAATTTAAAACGAAAATTATTTTTAAATTTGTACAACTACAAATTAAAATTAATTTAAAAAAAAATTTTTTTTAAAATTTTTAGAAGATATATGGTAGCTAACTTTGGGTTTTGGGAAAAGAATGAAATTTTTAAAATATTCTTTCAGTAATTAGGGAAAACTATACACAAACACAAATTTTTTTAATAATCCAAACTCTTTAAACCCCGTGGGAAAAAAAATAATTTTTGAAAAAAAAAAAGTTATGCAAAAAGATTCTAGGGGTTTTGGGGGCATTCATTTTAATTAATTTTTAAATAAAGATGTAACCCCTAATGGATGCCCAAAGGAAGGGAGATGGGGGGAAACCCAAATGTAAAAATTTTGTACATGTGCATTGTAAGTGTTTTTCCCAAAACCAAAAGGTAGAGAACTCGTTTTTTAGAAGGGGGAAACCACACACTTTAAAAGCGGGCGAAAAGGCCGACAAAAGAATTAGACGGGGGGGCCATAAAAGAAATCCCTCTTAACAAAATTTAAATGCCCATCCACTTTTGCCGGCTTAGAACTGGGGGATTTTAGAGGCATTAAAAATTCACCCAGAAAAAAACAAGAACTATTTTCCGGGGGAAAAAAAAAATGCCCGAATTTCCGCTCCCCAAAACCAAACCCCCCCTCTTGGGGGCCATTGTTGTGGTGTGAGTTCAGAAAGGGGGGTGGGAACAGCAGGGTCACCGTATTTTGGGAGGTTTTTAACCAAAAATTTTTTAAATATCTAACTTTTTACCCCAATTTTATCTACCCATAAACAGAGAAAAACAACAACAGTGCTTTTTAGTCTCCCACCATTTTTAGATCTAGACGGGATTTTAGACGGTCCAAATATTTTTTGAACACTGCGGTTTTTAAGCCTTGGTGGGGTGCTTTGAGCAGGGGGTTTGGTTTTGGGGCCCTTGGTTTTCCAAGTTTTCCAAAAGGGTTTTTTTTGGTTTTAAATTGGGGGGTGTTTAAAATGGTTTTTTTATTATTTTTTGAAAACCAACGGAGATTATGGATGAAAAAATTTTTGATTCGCTTCCTTTAAATTTTAAAAGCATTGATAATTAATAGAGAAATTTTAGAAAAATATCTAAAAAACGTCGTCGAAGATGGGGATGCTAGCATGTCCTCGCAACCGAAGATTACTAAAAAATTTTTTTAAATTTTTTTTTTATATTTTTTTCTGGAATTAATCTTTCATTTTCAAAAATTTAACCTTGTGCATTCATAGCATACAAAAATGTGCATTTTTTAGGGTTTTAAAAATTCCCAATTTAATTAAATTGACGGTCCCCAGGAAATGGAAAAGATATTTTTTTTGAAAATATTCATTGCCTAACCTTAAAACACTTATTAGGGGGTTTTAAAAAAAATTTCATAAGTTTTTTTCCCCCAAAAGGAAAAAATTTTGCAGTTTTGAGTTAAGGTTTTTTTTTTTTTTAAAAATACTCGCGGGCAAAAATTTAAATTTTTGAAAAATTGGGTGTTAAAAATGACTTTAAAAAAATTAGCATTTTGTGTTTTTTTTTAAAATTATCACAATGTTGCGCGAAAATGATTTTTGTAAAAAAGATCCTTGAAAATTGGACAAAGGCCCTGATCGTAATCAAATTTTTTTGCGTTTAAAAACCCCTTACTGGAATAAATTACTTATACCATACATTGAAAAAAAAAAACCTGTAAATTTTCGGCCTTTAATTTTTAAGCGCAACACCATTTGTGAAAACAGTCTGATGCAAAAAAAACGCCCGATCCCACAGACGTTGAAATTTTAAAAAATCTCCGTTTTTTTTTTTTTTAACGTTTGAATGTTTTTAAAGGGGGGTAAAAGTTTTTTACGAGGTAATTTTTTTTTTAAGGGAAAAGTGTTTCTTAAGGATTGTCGGGGAAACGTTGCTGCCGGTTCCTCCCCTTTTTTACGGGGGAATTTTTTTAAAAATGGCAGGAGAGGTTTTTTTTTTTTTTTCTTCGGGGTATTTTTTCCGTAATTTTTAAATTTTTTAAATTTTTTAAAGTCGGAGTTTAGAAAAAT
>JAFNEN010003330.1:0-11724 GCA_019343175.1 Oedothorax gibbosus
TATGTTCTTTGATTCGTAAAACGTGATTCTTGCTGGATATATCTCATACCATCTGCGGAAGTTTATTTATCAAAGTACGATTTGTGAATATCATAGTGTTAACGGTTTCAATCATCTGCCCGCAACACATCTTTTACTTCATATTAAATTTTCGCGAAATTTCATTTATGATTATTTCATTTCATTTTAATTGCACTTGTGGGACGTCGATGTTATGACAAACATGGGGAGGTGTAGTTTCAAACCTAAAGTGGTAATAGGGCGGCAGCCGGTTCTCCAGACCGAAGTCTTCTCTCTATAACAGCGGTTCCCAACCTATTTACTTGTGCGGCCCACCAATTTGTAAACACAAACTTTTAGGCCCACTAACTTCACTGAAGAGCTAAAATAACTAGTATAGACATACATCTGCGAATAAAGGTGTATAAAAGCAATCGAAGTTCGTCGCTATGTTCAGCAGCGTCAATGAGCTGCTATCATGACAGGTTATGAAAATTGAAGGGATTTTGAAAGTATCGGGGGTTGAGAAATGGAATTCCATATCCATGCATCTCCGAGGTGGAGATGAATTTTGGATTTTCATTTACGACAATTTCACGAGTGTACCATGAATATCGATATTTCAGTAAAGCATTAAAACTACGACACAGCTGCGGCCTAAAAAAGATCATGCAAAAACGGATCATCGACTACGGACGAAAATCATTAAACATGATATATTGCGGATACGTGATATATACGGCTCCATAAGCCTATATCGGTAAATATTCATTAAATGGTTAACAAGTCGACACTTGTACGACCGCGGCCCACTGGTTGGGAACCGCTGCTCCATGTTAATCCAATAAAAAATAATAATTTTTCAGGTCAAATTACTCCTTCTGTATCGAATATTATTGCAAACGGATTTTTATATGGTAATTGGAGAGCTCAAACCATTTTTGAAAAAAAACACGAGATTTTTGTCTCAATGAATATATTATTCAATTTTATAAAGATAAGTTCCCCTTTTTTATGAAGTTAAAGTAAAGTAGACTTTTTACCCTTTGAAAATAACATTTTTAACAGATTTAAGTGCGAATTGGGTAAACAAACACAGATTGTTTAAATAGCAACGTTACTACAGAGGAGAAATCGGATTCCCCCATCAATATTTTATTATTATTGTAGATGACTATTCTGGAATGTATTTCACATATTTCTTAAAACATAAAAGTGAAGCTATCAACGCGATAAAGGTATTTAAATCTACGTATGAGAACTTGTTGGGTCAACGGATTAAACGTTTTAGATCTGACAATGGGGGTGAATTTATAAATAATGAGTTGAAATCTTATTTCGAAGAATGCGGGGTAATTCATGAAAAGAGTGTTCCTTATAATCCTTCAAGCAATGGAAAAAGTGAAAGAGCTATTCGAGTACTTTGCGATCGCGCTAGAACTATAATTTACGATAGCGGACTGCCTTTAAAGTTTTGGGCGGAAGCCATTGCTTGTAGTACCCACATATCTAACTTAACTCCTAGAAAATCAAAAAATAAAACTCCGTACGAGTTATTTTTCCAAATCAAACCTAACGTTTCATATCTTAAAGTGTTTGGCTGCGTAGCTTATTATCATACACCCAAAGTGTCTCGTAATAAATTGCAAATACCTGGGAAAACTGGTATTATGATTGGTTATTCTCGAGAAAGACGAGCTTATCGTATCTATAACGTAGAGGAAAACCGCGTAATCGAAGAACGGTCCGTAAAGTTTAATGAAAATCTAAAAGGTTCGAATCTAATAAAACATTCTTTTGATAATAGTTGGGATATAGAAAAACACTTTAATAACGGATTCATTAGTGCAGATGTAGAAAAACTGCAAAATAATAAAAATCTTATAATTTATGATCGAAACTCTAACCTACCCGAACCCATTACCGAAAGTGAGTCGCAAAAACAGCGTGGTAGACCACTCGGAATGACAAAAGTAAAAGCCCAGGAAATACATCGCCAACAGTGTTTAGAACATGAGCAAAAATTGTTATATGAAAGCGTGAGACGATCAGAAAGGTTAAAACCAAACTTAACATCTCTAGTAACTAATGACATACCGAATAACTACGAGGAAGCTATGTCCAATAGAAATTCGAACGATTGGTTCAATGCAATGAAACGGGAATTAAAATCGCTAGAAAAACATAACGTGTGGGAAATAGTTGATAAACCTAATAATGCAAAAATTGTTAAAAGTAAGTGGGTTTATAATGTTAAACAAGATACAAACGGCTTAAGATATAAAGCGCGTCTTGTTGCATCTGCATTTAATCAAATCAAATCTTTGGATTACGATGAATGTTATTCTCCAGTTGTTAATATAGAATCTTTCAGATTGTTGCTGTCATTAGCTGCAAAACTAGATTTGATTGTTCAGTTTTTTGATATTTCAACAGCCTATTTACACAGTGATTTGAAAGAAACTGTATACATGTCAACTCCTCCGGGATTTGAATACGGGGAGGATAAGGTTTGTAAACTTAAGCGTAGTATTTATGGATTGCCTCAGTCCGGAAGAAATTGGAATCACAAATTGAAAACTGTACTATTAAATATTGGACTCAAACAACTTGCTTCTGATAATTGTGTATTTGTTTTAGATGATCCGAATTGTTTCTTTGCTATATGTATTTATGTAGATGATCTTGGATTTTTTAGCAGTGATCAGAATGTAAGTAACGATATTATTTGCAAGCTGCGAAATCATTTTGAAGTTAACGAAACTACTAAAACTGGTAAATTTCTCGGTTTAGAAATTAGCACAAATGAGAATGGAATTGGAATTTCTCAAAAGCAGTATATAGAAAATATACTAGAAAAACATGGTATGACTGATTGTAAATCTGTTAAAGTTCCTATTTCTAAATCACAAGAGAGAATTTCAGATGATACGGAAGAATTAGCTGATAAAACTAAGTATTTAGAATTGATCGGTGAATTGTCGTATCTTGCAAATCGTACTCGTCCCGATTTAAGTTTTGTTGTTAGTTTATTGTCTCAATATAACCAAAAACCTGAAAAGCGTCATTACATGCAATTGAAGAGAGTTCTAAGATACTTGCAAGGTTCTAAAGATCGTGTTTTATTTTATAACAAAAGTGTTGATCATATTAGTGTTAATGCTGATTCAAGTTGGGGAAATGCTGAAGGTGGAAAGTCTTTCTCCGGGTCAGTTATTATGTTCAGCAAGTCTTTAATTCTTTGGAAAGCAAATAAGCAAAAATCGGTAGGGATGTCTACTTGTGAAGTTGAACTTTTTGCAATTGCTGATGCTACTAAGAATCTGATTTGGATTTGTAATTTATTAGAAGAGTTAAATTGTTCAAAATATGTAAACTATCCTATTGAAATATTTTGTGATAATAAAGCCGCAATGGATTGGTGCAAGGCTGCTAAGTCTTCTGTTAAAACTAGACACGTTAGTTTAAAATTAAATTTCATTAGAGATCTCATTGAGAATAGTAAAATAAAGTTAATTCACTGTACTACTGATAAAATGTTAGCAGACTTTTGTACTAAAGCAGTTCCTGAAACCAAGTTATTGTGGACTCTAGATCAAGTTGGACTGATTAAGGATGCCTAATTTCGTTGTGTTCAATTTGCATCTTCCCAAGGGGGAGTTTGTTGGCATCACCAAAGACTGGTAAAATGCAAATTTATTGTTTCCTTTTATCTGCGCCAGGTGTCGCTATAGTTTTTACTTTTACTATATATACATGTTATTTTTACAATAAAGATTCGTATTCGTTTACATCAAAATTGGTGTCAGTTTCCTTTCTCCAAATTAACACGGCCTTCATGGAAACCAAACCAGCGGCACCATCGTACTCCTGCTCGGGACTTTTAGACTCCACAGATTTGATGAGCACTTATATCGATGTGTTCTCAGGAAAAATACAGAAGAACGCACATATCAAATATCCTTTCCCATATGCCGGGATTTGAACATGGGACCATTCTGATTGCCTGGAATATTGTTGTTACTATAGAATTTATTTTTAACTCTAAAAACTGAAATTGTTCAATAGAAGAAAATTTCATGTTAATATACAATTTATTTTAAACCGAACCGAACAAGACATCACTTTTGATCTTACTATCAAGCCCAACGGACCTGTGATAGGTGGTTAGGTGCTTATAGATGGTTTGGTGCTGTGGGGAATGAAATCGAGGTTACCTTCTAGATTTTTTCCAATTACACTTAATATCCTATACAATGTAAGAGAAGAAAATTTCACCATTAAATAGAGCCGTATGTATAAGACCGTTGCACGTTAAATCTAACAGGGTCTAAAGTCCAGAAGTTGCGTACCTTGTGTCTGTGAGTAGCGTTGCGTGCTGCCTCAGATACCACGATCAGTTCACAGTGGTTAAAGTCTACGAAGTCCGTCGACCAAAGGCCTCGTGTAGCTCTAGTGTCAAGTCAATTCAACCAAAACTTATTCATCTCTATGTGTCTAACTTAATTCCGAGATTTGGTTGAAAAATATGTAACTTAATCGTAAACGGTACCAGGTAAAAATTTAAAGTACCAAAAACACATAAACCGTTTAAAAAAAATATCACTTATGTCTCTTTTTCCAAAAATCCTAACTCTCAAAAATCCTAAAAATTTTAAGGTACTCATCTCTAATTTATATCATAACATTTGTTAAAAATTACGACTGTTTTTCTCCTTTAGGATCAATATTAAACAAAAATATATCATTTTAAAGTCGTATATTTTAGCCGTAAATTAATGTGAATTTTCTTACAATGTTATTTACGCGATACTAAAACTTATGCATAGAAGTAAAATATTTTCAACACAACTGAAAATATACAGCTCGCTGATTGTACAGTTTTTAACTTCAAGGATTTATGATAGGTAAATCAATATTGTTTTAACAAAGTTCTAACAATAATTATATTTTTAGTTATCCTAAAACTATTCTGATTCTTATTATAAATACTTTTAGTATAGTAATTAGCAACTTTAATACCTATGATTCAGAATTTGGACAAATCCTTAATTTGAATTGTCCTTCAACTTTTTTCTATTTTATCACCAAAGTGAAATTTGTAAAAAAAATATATATAAAATATATTTGTGGCAAAAACTATATTAGTGATTCTTTTAAATTGTAAGAAAGCAAATAAATTATATCTAGCTATTGGTATCCTCAATTTCAAATATCCAAAATCATATCGAATGGGAAAAAAATACCATTTTATATTACATAAACATTTTTCTCCCTATACGATAACAGTCCTTTCATGTAATATGAATGTAAGGATATCAGTTTTAGCCCTTTAACAATAGGATTCTCGCGAAACGAAAACATTCTTCTTCCCATATAGCAACAATAGGATTTCCATGGGTTTACAAAACACTCCACGAAGCTAAGGTAGAAAGGAAATCTAAAATGTTTTGAAGGTTCTTTCGAAATACTATATGGAAATTCAGTGTTCGATGCATGTTATCTGAAGTTTTTAATATGGGGATTCAAACTTTTATAATAATATTTGTTTGGAAAATGATGTTCACGATTTTCGAATTCGTTCTTCTCTGTAGCATAACAGGAAATGAATACAAAAGATTTGCATGTTATAAAAATATTGAAATTTTTCTCAATAAGTCAGTATATCAAGAAATTGTAATATAGACTCTTTTTTTTTTTGTTAAAATATAGACATAAAATAGTATGTTTGTTGTCAGCGTTGTTGGAAATGTGCCAAAATGAAGGTTATATTACAATGGACTTTCAGAAACTCATCATAGTCCATATAAGGCGGGTTAAAATATTTTTTTAGATATAAATTATAAATTTCAATACAATTATTATATCATTTTTCTTTACAACCATTCTGAACCCCATTTTGGAAAATTGCATTTATATATTCCAAATATAGGGTAGAAAAGTTATACGAACAAATGATTGACTTTTATGAAATAATTAACCCAAATAACGTATAATGTGTGTGTGACCATAAGTTAAATTTTTACATTTATTATTTTCAAATTTGACAATACGTACTATAAAATACACTTATCCATATTAATTTTAAACATGAAATAAATTTATATCATCAGGATTAACAAGGGAATGTAAAAATTGAATATGGTAGACATATATTTTCAGGATTGTGTGCTTGGTCACAAAGACCCGCTTATAAACCTTCGTCAAGAAGGACGGACACGACATACACTCACATACAAGACAGATGCTGCCATCTATCGCCGTCTCCACAATTTAGATATGTCTATGAAGGGGAGGGAAATAGTCTCCAGGGACCTGTACCCGTGGTAAACTGCGCAATGACCGACCACATAACTTTCGGACCCAACAGATTTAACGAGCACGTACTCCGCATATACTCGGTGGGTCTTCAGTGGTACCGGGACTCGAACGCGGGACTTTCCGATCTCGAGAAAGAGACGCTGACCACTAGGCTGCCTTCGGCCCCTTTAATATGGTTGTCAACCATGGTCAATATTAAGTTAAGAAAAGTAGCAACTTCTGATTATTCCCAGTAGTCGCGTTCAATGCTTATGTGCCGTAATTGGCGCTTGACCAGGGTTCGTATCACGAGGCTGTATTTTCTATTCGAGAAAACACAAATTCGAAAAGTAACCTAAGGATTATGGGTGTCTACCTTGTCACTTGACAATAGTTCTAAATTACAAAGCGTAACTGACTGTGTTAAAGCTCCTTGGAGGCTTGAAATAAACAGCCGGAAGCGTTCAACCTAATCTAACCTAACAAACAGTGCGCAATCAGCATCAAAACTGCCAAATGTATCCTACTGGACGTCGCATTACATGCAATATTTACCAGCATAAATAAATTACATTAGAATATCTTTTAAAAATTGATTTAACATTTTTAAACAGCATTTGTTTATCTACAAAAAAAAAGCTGCCTTCAAATCATACAACTCCAAGGACGTGTTTATAATGTATAGAGTAAGTCTTAAAATTGTGATCATTTTATGTTGAAAGTACATTTTTATGCCTTTCCACAAATCATGTTAACACCAATCCTTGTGCAATCAGCTCTTCTCAGGCATTAATAGCATATCTAGTTCATCAGCATTAGAGACAGGGCCGAAACCCCTTTTCATAAATCCCCTCATTCATGGTTCGCCCACGTTCAGTGCGTTTTTTTTCTTCAAATTATGGTCACTTGTAGGGTATAAGTCTATAATTGTTTTTTGCTGTTTATTTCTAGATTCCTCTCTAATGACAGAGGGCTGGAGAGCCCAGTCGGCAAGGCGCTTGCCTTGCATGCGATAGGTCTCAGGTTGGGCGTTGCCAAAGTAACTGCCGACCTATAAACGATCATGTAGCCAAAAAAAGTCCGGCGAATAATAACCCCGCGTAGAAGGAGTGCACGTTAAAATTGCTCCAAAGCCTACTCAGATGTTGACTGGTCACTTGGTCGTGGTTCTAAATTAAACCGTCCGTCGCGAATAGCCGTCGTGTAACTCTAGTACGACTTTAATGCAACTAAATTCTCTGGATGATATATCGTCGGTCAAATGACCAATGTGCGGGGCCGTGGATAGCCTAGTGGTTAAGGCCTCATTCTCGGAATCGGAAGATCCCGCGATCGAGTCCCGATACCACTGAAGACCCACCCTGTATATGCGGTATATACGTGCTCGTTAAATTTGTGTGTCCGAAAGTCCTGTGGGCGGTCATGGCGCAGTTTCCCACGGGTACAGGTACCTGGAGACTATTTCCCTCCCCTTCAGGGACATGTCTAAATTGTGGAGGTGGCGATAAATGACAGCATATGTCACTTATGTGTGTGTGTGTCTGTCTTACTTGACGAAGGCTTATAAGCGGATCTCTGACCAAGCAAACAAACCTGAATATATATCTACCAACCAACCAATGTGCAAAATTACAGGGATGAAAAGTAGGTACTGATATGTCCACCGTTTTCAAAAACCGCCAATCCCTAGAATTTGCACATTCGTGGTTTTGTCATTTGACCGACGATATTTACTAAACACATATGTTTTCTTCGTAAATATAACCGCGGTCATGTGACGAGATATACACCTAACATGTCACCAACGGAACTGCGTGCAACACCGAACGCTTGCTCCTTTGGATTTTGAAATTCAAGAACATACGTTATTATTTTTGGATATATATAGTGTTTCCAGTTCGAATAGTTCAAATCCGATTGATAGGTAGTAATGGATTGGTTTAGAACTTCTGTCCTCCAATGAGAGTCCAACCCTAAAAAAGAATGTAATACATGGTCATACGAATGTGTGGTAAAAATGACGTCTTCACTTTGATGAAATAGTTGTGAAAAAGGTTTAGAATCGGAAATGTGGCTCGAAAATACTAAGAAAGATACGAAGATCTCAAATAGGTCGAACTGTTTCACTGTTATTGTTGTTGTTTTTAATTTATAGTGAAAACGTTAGTATAAGGGAAATATTTTATCCTTGTATTAGATCAAATAGTGTATAAGAATGTAGCATATTTTATATCGGGTCCGGGCATCGCCAAAATAACTACCGACCTATAAACAGCCCATGCAGCCGAAAAATGTCCGACATACCCCGTGTAGAGGGAGTCCATGTTAAATATGTTCCAAAAACCCAACGCTGCTTACGATGTCGCCCTTAACGGTGGCGTTGGGTGCCCACATAGCTACAGGTGTCGGCTCGTCACTTGACTGTTGTTCTAAATTAAGACGCCCGTCGCCAATAGCCCTCGTGTAGCTCTAGTGCGACGATATTTCAAAACTTACCTTAGCACTTGCATATAAAATATTGTTATCAAAGTTTCCTTATTTTTTGCTTATAAATCATTATTTGCATCAAAAGTACTGTATAAAGTAGGAATAAAACATTTTAATATCAACAAACATAGTTTTCCATGAATCACTGACGACTTCAGTGAATCATCCATTCTCAAAAATAATCCTGCCAATGAGTCGTGTAATAAAAACCCTGTTATTTTACAGGAAAAATAATAACAATTTATAATCAATATCCGTAACCTATTTCCCTTCCGTGCGAAAGGCCTATAAAATAATAGGAAGCAAATTTCTTTCGTGTCCTACAAATATATTTTATGTATTAGAATATAGATATCAACGTCACAACAGGATAAAATCGGCGTTATTCAGTTTTATTTTCAATTTGTACAGAAATTTAAATAGTAATTTTCGTGAAGTATTTTTTTATTTTGAAATTTTGCATCTAAAATACGCATTTTTTTTATTATTCATAGATTTTTACTTAAATGGATTTTTGACTACATTGTACCACTAATTTTATTTTATTTTTTAAATATTAATTTTTTTTAATATATACGATATTGTATTATTTTTCGATGCATTTTTTTTTAAAATAAACTATTAATGTCGTACTTAAAACCGAAGTAGCATGAATGGAAACCTGGTAGTTTTTGAGGATGTAAGTAGCTGTGTAAGATCGCACAACTGTTTGTCAATGGTTTGCCGTTTGATGAACCGAGCTACATTTTATATTTAAGAATAAAATCATTGACAATGTTTTCACATTTATTATTACTTCATTAAAAATTTTTATCACTACAAATTTTTTCAATGTACCTGCTTCTTAAGTTGAACGCAATGACTTATTTCATCATCGCTCTTAGAAGTGTCTAATTTTTGAAGAGAAATGCAATATATTTATTTTATTTGAAAAGCAATTATTTAAAAAAAAATAGTGGTAAATAGTACATTAGATTAACATCCGTTTAAGGCAAGTTAGACCAAAAATCGACCCCTAACAGAGACTTTATCTCTATACTACAGTAGAACTCCAATTATCCGAAGTAATCAGGATATAATCACATTCGTATCATCGGCAATTCGGATAATTGGAGTTATTCGGAGAAAAGATGTATTGTAATCAACTACTCAAAGTATTGTTGGGCTGTAACATTATGTAGTTCTAGTTTCGGTTTGTTATCAACCCAACCAAATCCAAATTGTAAGGTGTCGTTTGGGGGCTGTGGGGAGCCTAGTGGTCAGCGTCTCGGTCTCGAGGTCGGAAGGTCCCTCGATCGAGTCCCGGTACCACTGAAGACCCACCGAGATATGCGGAATACGTGCTCGTTAAATCTGTTGGGTCCGAAAGTCCTGTGGTCGGCCATTGCGCAGTTTACCACGGGTACAGGTCCTGGAGACTATTTCCCTCCCCGTCAGGGACATGTCTAAATTGTGGAGGTGGCGATAGATGGCAGCTTCTGTCTTGTATGTGTGTGTATGTCGTGTCCGTCCTTCTTGACGAAGGTTTATAAGCGGGTCTCTGTGACCAAGCACACAAGCCTGAAAATATGTCTACCAACCAACCATGTGTCGTTTGGCAGTTTAAGTTATAGCTTTTTGAAATAGTTTTTTTATCCATCTTATATTGGAATATGGGTTTCTTTTAGAAGCCATGATGAATGATATGTATGAAAAGTTTGGTGCCTATATACAAAAGATAATTTACATAAATAGCATACGAGTACATACAATAAAAGCAGTTATACTTGGTACAAAAGTTTATTTGCGACACAAACTTTCATACCCGCTTTTATGTTACTGTTCGTTGTCATGCTAGTAATTTTTGGATAACTGTTGGATGTCATACGCTTTTATACAAGTATTTTTTTTTGTACCGACTAAAAAAATTACTAGACATGACATCCAAAAGTCGAACAGTAACAGGTAAGCAGAGGGTGCAAATTATTTTGACATTAGGATAATCATGACCGCTTCGGATAATTGGAGTACTACCGCAATTCAATGGGGACAACTAGGTTTCTAATCTCTATTACTTCAGCTGTATTGACTGTTTTTTAAACTTTTTTATGTGATAAATGCAGCTGGTATAAACGCGTTTACTTTTTTTCTTAAAAATGGCCCTTAGATTTTATTGTTTTCAATTAATTATTCACAATGAAATATTTGAAAAATTTTTAAAAAAATGAACCAGCTACATTTATAATAAAAAAAAAAACGTTTATAAAAATATTCAATACAACTGGAGTAATATAAAGTATTGCATTATTGGTCATTCATTTATACATAAATCTCAATTTTTCAAAAATGTCACTTAGCACGTTCTTCCACTATGCTCTTCCATATTTATACGAAAATCCAAATAAATAATTCTCTAGTAGGTTTTCAATCTAGCGACTGCACTCTTTTTGCGTGAGGGAAGTCATAAAAAGAATGTCTGGCAAAGACAAAATCAGGCCCGAACAAAAATCTATCAAATATATATCGACGTACCGATTAACAAGTAAATATACTTTCCTCAGATGTCATTGCTGTGTAAAGTATTGTTTGTGTGAGGGCGGATGAATGCATTGAATAGAGGTTTGTGTTTTTAGTGCAGTCCCACTTGTAGCCGCGATTGTGTGTTTAGGGACACGGGTTTTTATGTCGAGTGGGCGGACTAATTGGCGGTATCGAATGCAAATTGGATTGGTTGTTGTTAAGGGTTGGCGGGTTGATGTGAATATTACGTCAATAGTGTCGCCAAATTCAATTTTCGAATCTTTTTCTTTTCTAAACGGGGCTGCTTTTTGGTGCATGACTCGGCATATTGGGTTGGTTGGTACACGTATTTTTCCGGCTTGTGTGCTTGATCAGAGAGCCGCTTATAAACCTTCGTCAAGTAAGACAGACACAGACAGAATTTTTACTGATACAGAG